>CAUYON010107070.1:0-24929 GCA_963573935.1 Arctocebus calabarensis
AGGGTAGCCCCAAGCCCCCTCCACGACGGCTATTTATTAATGTTATACACAACAGGTGTGGAGAGTTCAGGTAATTGACATAAACAAGTGTGGAGAGTTCAGGTAATTACATATGAGGGCTGCCTGCGTAAGGATTGCCACATGCTCTCCTCATGTGTTCTTTCCCACAACCCTCATGAAGAACTACTAAGCATCACTCTGTAACACATGCTTACTAGTGAGTGATCGACCTTATCTCATTCCAGAACACTGAGTTACTTGCAAGATTGCCCCCCAAGTCAGGAAATGTCTCTAGGCTTGCCAGGAGACTGTCCTGTTCTCAGCATTTCCTTTTAATGTGATAAGAACAGTAACTGTCCTTTGCAAGCATGGTGTCCAGTCCTCTACACCCTGTTGTATTTTTTACATAATTAATAACAGAAAGATAGGTAATATTTTATATCACAATGATAGATACTTAAATACTAAGGGAAAACTCTAGCCTTAAACTTCTCTTTATAGATTAAGCTTGAAATGCCTACATGTACTCAGAACAAAAGTAACTCAATTCATATGTGAACATTTTCTTAATGTTGTAGAAAGAGTATTTCCAATATTATACTAAGTCCCCCCAAAAGTTGCAGAAAACATTTTCTAAAAGTACATTGAGCTGGGAGGGCTTGATTATTTCCAAAGAATGAAATTTCAAACAAGTTCTCTTTTAAAATATACGTAAAATAAGGAGAAAAATTTTCTCATGAAACTATACAAAAGCCCTCCTCCATGTGACAGACATTGTGAAATAAAAACATACATGTTTGTTTATATATTAATATATCTTACATATATATGTGTGTATAATATATGTCATATACATGTATATGAGTCATATTTTCATTTTGGCCAGAAATGTGGGATGAATAGGCAAGTTAAAAACAAATATCGAATCAGAAAGATCAGGTAAATGGCAGAACATTCTTGGGTTGGTTCAGATGAAAGATGGTCCTGGCTGGTAGTGCCGTGGCCGTAGGAGTGGCACCAGTGTTGCCAGCAGTTAAAGGGAGAATTGGGGAAGCAAAAAAGACTAAGACAAATTTTTCACAGAAATAAAAGGAGAAAAAGGTTGAGAGTTATGTTTTAGTTGCTGAGAGAGGGGATTATGACAGTGACGGCCCCTCACCTTTCCTTCCAGTGTTGACCTAATTGCTTTTCAAATAATAAATGTTTTCTCTTTCTGTTTTATAAGAACTTGAATTATTTAGCCAGAAGTATATTCCTTACCCAAGTCAGGCATAATTTTCCTCTGTAAAGCCCTTTAATCAAGTCAGTCTACCCAACCTCTGCCCTCACAATTATGTATCTCTGCGGCATTCTCGTCTTGTTATAAGTAAAAGTTGTTACGCTGTATTCGTAGTCATAATGTTTTTACAAGTAACCAAGAAATTAGAAATGTCTGCACCAAAGCAACTATCAGCAGAGAAGCAAGCAGTTCAATCATGTCTATCTTTGCTTTAATAGAAATCACAGCTGAGAAGAAAACGAGAGAGATTATTACACAACCTTATAGAAGAGCTCTTTTGCTTCTCATGAAATATTTCTCGTTGGTGAGAGAACCAGTAAACTGAGGGATACCAATAAAACAAAGAAATCATAAACCTTTGTAATTCTTAGACTCAAATTCTCTCAGCAGAACGAACGTATTTTATTATGAGTTAGTAAGAGCCATGCAGAGAAATCACTCACAAAAAATAGCAGTGCGCTTGGGGAGGATGATCAGTTATTGCACAAGCTAAGTGGATCAGAAGTGTTTCTATCTGTTTCAGCCCACATCTGCTGCAAATTCCTGCATAAAATTTGCGTTCAGCCTCCTTATATAAGTAATAAATTTTCAAATGACTGTTTGTATTTGTCAAGCTGCAAATAGAGTTCAACATGTAATTATTTTTTAACTGAATTTATTTGTTTTCTATCAAATTAATAATGCACATAGTTTCATAGTGCAGACTTAAAAAGCAACAGCCCACTGTGTAATTTCAGCCTCTTCTTAACAAACCAATCAAGTTTAAACCCCAGCTAATTTCTAAATCTAAAGCAACAATACATGCATTATTAGAATTGTTCAGTTAGCCAGTTTAGACAATATCCATTAATGTACTGAACTACTTTCTTACTCTTTCCACATCTTTCTAACATAATTATTACTAATTTTAGTGTTCTTATCTGTTAATTTTGCAAACTTACATAATTTTAAAAATATTTTTGTACCATTAACCCTAAAGGGAATATATTAGTTTCTTATTTAATTAAGGGAAGATATTATCATGAAAGATTAGTATTTGATGTATTTAACAGTGTCTAGAGAAGGGCACTATTTAGAGCAGACAGCCTTCCTGGCATGTTTTAGCACACCTCCTCAGTTTCAACTCTCAGCCTCTGCCTTCCACATTTTTCACTTTACATTTGAAAAATTCATGAATTTTACCTTTTCTCTTCTGAAACCCCAGGGGATATTTGCATTTTGTTTTCTATACTATATTATTTTGTGTTTTGTTTCTCAGACTAAACTGCATAACTGACAGGTCTGGAGCACTTTAACAAAGAGCTGACAACTGGACTTTGAAACCAGACATTCTACTTTAATTGCTTTGAAGTCAGGGTTACGAATGATTGGTCTAAAGCTCTCACATAAATCGTGGAAGCAAATAAATAGTTTTTCCAATGCATCCATGTAATATTCACAATCAGGATGACATTTCCTCACGTGGAGAATTATGCATGTGCGTGCATGTATGTGTTAGTTTATTTTGTGCTGAGTTGGGGTGTCCTCTGATTGGCATTATAACCAGCTACTCTGTGGAAGCATTTTTTTTTTTGTCTTGTTTTTCATGGCAAGTCTATTGCCTGTCACTCCAGTCCTGTAAAACCTACCATAGGTAAAAATATTTCTAATGTGGCACCTGTGGCTTAGTGAGTAGGGGTCCAGCCCCACATACCGAGGGTGGGGTGTTCAAACCCGGCCACGGCCAAACTGCAACAAAAAATAGCCAGGCATTGTGGTGGGCACCTGTAGTCCCAACTACTCGGGAGGCTGAGGCAAGAGAATCCACTGAGCACAAAAGCTGGAAGTTGCTGTGAGCTGTGATGCTACAGCACTCTACCGGGGTGATAAAATGAGACTCTGACTCTTAAAAAAATAATAAAAATAAAATAAAATAAAACTATTTCTATTGAATTGGTCTATAATTCTTAGATGAAAGTCACTCTCATTTAAGATATGAAGGGACTTACGCACTTGTGCAGTTTTATTAACGAGAATGTTAATGCAATCTTGGTGTTGCGTATGTAACACATGATAGAAGGTCTCTATACATCACTGATTTAATAAATTTCACATTTTCCAATATGTAGATATCTATTTAAAAAATTCCCTGCGTACTTGGCGGTCACTTTAATGACTTTTGTATCTTAAGAAGCCCCCAGGCATGTCCACTTCTTATTTCTTTCTTCCATTTCTTTTCCTCTGTATTTTAAAGACTTCTGTTTGTGTTATGTAGCTGATGCGGATGGGTTAAAGGGCATTGATTCATAGCTTCCTTCTTGTATTTCAGCTAAGCCTCCTTTACAGACACATCTCGCACTACCACCCACTGCCTGGAGTTTGCGTCCTGATTCTCAGGAGCTTGGCAGAGGCAGTTCAAGTCATCTCCCCACTGGAGTCCTCTCATCTGTACGGCTGGTTTCAAGCACTCTTCTTCACCAATCACCAGTCGTCCAAAAGCTTTCTGTGATAATCGTTGTTAGGGTGTGAAGTGTGTACGTGGGTGAGAAAGATTTCTCCAACAAAATTTAAAATAGAAAGTATCAAATTCATTTTACAACTAAAAAAAAAAAAAAATAGGAAGGCACATCCCCAGGAAATAAAGGAAGACTCTGCCCCAAGGCTAGACAACCCTGACCCTTTATTAGAGACCCTTTATTAGAGTGTGTGGGGGAACTTGACCGCAGTCCAGGGAGCAGGAGTCAACTTGGAAACTGCTGTCGTGGCTTCTTCTGCTTCTCAGGTAGCAGATGAAGAATCATAAATTAGTTTCTTCTTTCTTCTTGGTACTGAAAGGCATCTGGTACAGTCTCCTCTGGAGGAAGCAGGGAATCCCACACTCCTACTGTTCCCGCAGAAACTTCTTCAAGTCCCTTTAAACAATACTCAAGACACGTTGCTAGGTCTGTGCGGTGGTTCACACCTGTAATCCTAGCACTCTGGGGGGCCGAGGCGATGGATTGCCTGAGCAAGAGTGAGACTCCATCTCCACTATAATAATAATAATGGCCTGACATGCTGGAGGGTGCCTGTAAGACCAGCTACTCAGGAGGCTGAGACAAGAGGATCACATGAGCCCAGGAGTTTGACACCAGGACACTCTACCACTCTACCAAGGGAGACAAAGTAACATTCTGTCTTTAAAAAACAAAAAAAAAGAGTTTTTTGCTGAGGGTCCTTCAAATAATCCTTCCTTTCCTCCCCTTTCCCCACACTACTTTTCCCTTTGGAATGTAAATGGACCCATTCAGGTGAATGTTAATTAAGATTTACACCTTCTTTTGTCTGTTCCACTTCCCTTAATTGCTAGGTAAACATCTCTGTAGGAGAAAATCATGTTAGTAACCTTAGCAGCAGGGGTCATGGTGGCCTAAGTGGCTGCCAGAGGGAAATTTGTTTTCCTGTTAGCCCAATAATAAGGCTGTTCTTTCCATTATGTATGTTGAAAATTTTAGACTACTGAGTATTTCTCTCCCATTTTAATTATTCTTTCTTTTCTCCCTCTGTCCCTCCCTCTGTTTTTTCTTTTTTTCTTCACCTCATTCTTCTTTTCCTGTTCCTTCTTCTGTCTATTCTCCAATGATGTCATGTTGGTAGAATCTTGAGAGTAAAAATTAACAAACATGGACAACTGCCTTTTTGAAATTTTTGAACAGAAGACATTTATTCTAAAAAGCTTTACCAAAAAAATTATTATTTCTTTACTTTTAATATATTTATACATTTACAACAACTATGGAATTGTGTGTTCAAGTAGAAAATGTTCGGCTTCTAACATATTCAACAAAATAGGAAACTATTGTAATCAGTGCCTATACGCAATAGATTCCCTCAAACTTTTTTCTTGTATTTGCTTTTTTTATTGTTAATTTCCTGATATTTCCACATTACTATTTTTTTCCTTGCTATGGTTTATACTCAACTCTGCTTACTAGGCATTGTTCTACTTATTGTGGAAATTATACCCATGAGATTTTGAATTTTGTTTTTGGAGAGGCATCAATATCTCATTTTAATGTTCAAGTACTTTTTATCTATTCAAGATGACCAGCACGCATTCTACTTAATGTGTCAGAGGCAAAGTGATAGAACTTAACGTGGTAGAGCAAAGCATTGCCGAATGTAGAATGAGAAACCCTGGATGTCATTTAAATCTGCCCTTTAGGAAAGTTATTAAAACTCTCTAAAACTCATATTAGTGATTTGTAAAATGAAGCTTAGTAATATTGACTATTAGGATACACCTCTAGAAACTTTTTTTTTTTTTTTTTTGGCCAGTGTTGGGTTTGAACCCGCCACCTCCAACATATGGGGCCGCGCCCTACTCTTTTGAGCCACCGGTGCCACCTCATCCTCTAGAAACTTTTAAAGTGCATCAAATCCACCATGTTACTAGATGAAATAATTTGATGTAAATATTACTTTTCCTAAAAGAATGGATTTTCTACACTGTGTTGTGGTTCCATATAAATTGTCATTAACTGTTTAAAAGGATGCATTTTACAAATCTTCTTCTTTCTAGGAATACCATTATTTAAATTCAAAGGTGCTTCTTATGAAAGTATGAGAGTAATTTAAATGAGTTACATTCATATGCTGTGATAGGCCTGTAAATTGTTGTATTGATCTGCAGGACTTATATTTATTCTGTAAACTAATAGATGAGACAATGCGTAAATATAAATCTTGAGAGTATTTTTAAAAGAAACTCCAAAAGTGTCTTTTATAGTTTTATTGCTATAGCCAGGATTGTTTGGTTGATTAATTAGTTCTTCAATATATGGGCTTATTTTATTTATAGGCTGCTTTTGAAATAGTTTGTAAAGCAGATTTTTTTTTCTCTTATGTAGATCAAATCATGTGTATAAAACACTGGTACAGGGGAAGTGCAACAATATTTCAGCTGAATGATTTTCAATTAATCAGCTCAGGAGGAGGTGATATGAATTGGAAATTCATAGGTTCAAAGAATATCTGATGAGTTTTGACAGAAGGCCCATTATCTCCTAAATATTTTTAGCATCTAACTCAGATACCATGAAAGCAAATACTTACCATCTAAATCAAATAACGTAGAGTTGATTAATAAAAAGTAGATTTTTATACTACTTTATACTACTTTAACTTTTCATGATTTTTTTTTGTATGTAATTTATTACCCAAGTGACAGTACAGCTTCAAGGTAGTTAGGTATTATTGATACCAGATTCTAAAACGTTTAGCATTATTGGTCCGGCAATACTTTGACTTGATCCATGTTTTATTGAACTAATGTAATCTGCTACTGCCCATTACTTACATTTTAATTGCACTCTTGGCATCTGGACAAGCAAGTTCAAACCTTCCCAGAACTTAATACACCAAACCACAGAATAACTTTCTAGGTATGGTAAGGAGTCTCTCAAACACCTTGTAACAGGATTTTCAAAAAGATAGTTGTCCTAAAGTCAGTAATAGGAAGTTTAATTACGTTTTACTCCTCAAATGATTAACAGGTCTTGATGAATATTTAAAAGGGACAATAGCTGTTAAAATGAATTTGGGATCCCTAAGAATTCTCTCTCCAGTACAAATCTATTTAAGATTACTTAAATAGACCTATACGAATCTGTTTAAGATTACCTGGCTTTTTCTTTTTTAAGAAACATACGTACATCTGCATTTTCAGATGTGTTTATTGTTCCTAAAAGGTTTGGCGTAGAAAATCCATCTAGGATGAGGTTGGAGTGCAGTAAAAGGTTCTCAGCAGGGGTCAGCTTCAGGTTCACTGTCTAGTGGAAAGCACGGTGGATGTTTGGCCGGTATGTAGGCATGTGCCTTGTCGGTATGTGCCGTGTGTTTTGCAAAATACTATATCACTCTGGTCCCCTAAGGATTTGGGCTATATAGAAAGAAAGCACTAGTAAGTTATTTTGACTTTTTGTGAGGTAACTTTAGCTATGAGTCTCGTCACACATCACCAGCTAGTGCCCATTTATTTCACTCTTAATTCCATCAATCAAACTCGTTTTAAGTTCAGGCTGGCACGTTGCAGCTGTCTGGACAGCAGGTGTTCCCTCCTTCCTCACTGTCCATTACTCAGTCAAGTTCTAATTTCCTCAGAATACAGCTTAAGTTGTAGACCAATCATTAGTCAATCAATACTTTGCATCAAACCCTTAGCTCCATCGTCTTTCCTTCCTTACATCGCACTTGCCTGAAACATCCCAGCTTTCATTTAAATTCAATTGCTCTTTGACTGTACACCAGCCTGCATGTGGACACGGCTTGAGACAAAAAAAAAAGTACTTGATCAGAAGATACTTTTCTTGAAATATATAACTCCAAACACCAATAATTGTCCAGAAAACTCTAGTGTTCATGTTTACAGAGTGAATGACTTTCTCCTTTTCCTAGATGACTATTTTATAACTTATTTTCGCTCAGCTGAATGACTTCATTTATCATCTGACAAATATTGCAAGCAATCTCGAATGAAATGCTTTTTTATTCAACTTTTCTATGTCTCTAGCCATATTCTGTCTCACTTCTACCACTATGAGGAATCTGAACTTTATATTTTAAAGACTGTCTTTTCCCTCAGTACATCTAATTTCAGTACTCATGCCTCTTTGAGGTGTTTGCTGCTGTATTTATCTGGTTTCATGGGTTTGTACACGTATCAATTAAAACTTCCAAAATGATTATTTCTACCTCCTTGAATTCCTCTTGGAATTTTTAGGCTCTTTATCCAAAACAAACTGGTGTTACCACTGGATGTCAAAGAGGCATCTCACCACATTTAACCTTGATTTCTTTCTACCAACCCGGCTCTTTCCTTTCATGCAAGTATCAGTAAGCAGTATTACTGTGCCTTTAGTAGTACCCTTCAAACACCTAGCAGACCCCATGCTTCTCCCTGCATTTTACATGGCATCTCGTGTTACTCAGCAAATCTCTTTGCTCTTCCTTACAGTCCATATACTTTCTTTTTGTCATCAATAAGACTGCCACATAGTATAGTCTTCACTGCTGTGCAACATGATAGTGACTTCTCACTTTGTTTATTACCTCCAAATATCCTAGATCATTTTTTTTTCAAAATATGAAAATGTATATTTTGTTCAAAGATGATTTGTTTGAAAATAAGAGTGGACATTTACTTGGAGTCTGTGGTCTTCTACTAACATTTAGAAGAAGGATTTTAGATAAGGAATACGCTATAATCAATGAGGTGCCCCCAAATAAAGAATCTTATCACCAATGCCATGATTATGTCCCAAAGGAGCTCATTGTTTTCTCATCTCCCCGATTTTCTTAATTTACTCTACTCCAGTCACAGGGACATTGGTATTTTCCTGTTATGACAAACTCAGTTCTACTTCAGATCATTTACTCTTGTTACTTACTTGATCTTGTCCAACATTACAAATTCTCACAGTTTTCATTCTTCCTTGTCTCATGTTTTGCTCAAATTATATCTCCACAGACAGGACCGGAGTTTAAAATATTCAGTATACCATCTTGTAAACATATGTGCTGTCATCCAGCCTTTGTTGTTGCATTTATAGAGCATGGGCAGAGTACATTTGGCATAATTCTCATAGGTCCTAGAATTTCTATAATGGTAAATGAAAGGTTGGTTTCAACTTTAACCCACCGGCTGCATTAGCCCCTAACAAAAGAGTCAGTTTGTCATTTCAGGCATTAAAGCCAGGCACTGACTTCTCCTTTAACTATGGAAGTTCCAGATGAGCTATTCTTACCATCTAAGACTGACTGGTTATGATGAAAACCTATTGCTCATGTGGCCAACTTTATTAATTATCTCAGCTGGATCTTCTGGATAACTCCTGGCACCGTCTCCATCAGCATTTGCTGTTTCACCTGTACTTACGTGAAAATGGCTTCTTCCCTTAACCCCCATGAAATAACCTTTGCTAGCTTCCTACTTTTCTTCTGCAGGTTCCTTGTCTCTTTCAGCCTTCACAAAATTGAAGAGGGTTATGGTCTTTCTCTGATTTAGGCTTTGGTTTTAGAGAATGTCATGACAAGTTCCATCTTCTGACCAGACCTCTAAAACTGTCTCCAGAGCAGCAGTTAGTTTATTTTGTTTTCTTTTTTATTATTATTTCAGGTTAAGGTGAGAGTCAAAAAACCAGGTCACAGTATTTGAATACGGTAGGTAGAATCCCTCTTGTAGTTGTGTCTCATATGTAGAAGATGTGCCACACACCCCATATTGTGCCCATTAGGTGGGAGCACACCAATTCCCCCCTACTGTCCTCACCTTTTCACTCAATCCCCTCCCGCGCAAATTGAACCCTATTAAGTTCTTCTCCTATGTGGGTATGAATTAGATCCTCTGCTGTCTTCATAATAAAATTGAATGCATTGGATATTTGCTTTTCTATTCATGTGATACATGAATGTGCTTCAACTCCATCCAAGTTAAGACAAAAGATGTAAAGTCAACAACTTTTCTTCTGGCTGAATAGTACTCCATAGTATACATACACCACAGTTTGTTAACACATTTCTGAGTTGATGGGCATTTAGCTTGCTTCCATGTCTTGGTAATTGTAAATTGAGCTGTGATAAACAATCTAGGGCAAATGTCTTTATGATAAAATTATTTTTTTTCTTCTGGGTAGATCCGTACTAGTGGGATTGAGGGGTCAAACAGGAGTTCTTATTTGAGTTTTTTGAGGATTCTCCATACTTCTTTCCACAGAGGCTGAATTAGTTTGCAGATCCACCAACAGTGTAAAAGTGTTCCTCTCTCTGTCCACACTCCTGCCAGCATCTGCAACTCTAGAACTTTGTGATGTGGCTACTCTTACTAGGGTTATGTGAGAGACAGCTCAGGATGGTTTTGATTTGTATTTCTCTGATGAGTAGGGATATGAGCATTTTTCATATTTTTGTTAGCCATTCTTCTATCTTCCTCAGAGGTTATGTTCAAGTCTTACCCAGTAAGTAGACAAAATTTTTTTTATTGTTGATTAAGTTGACTTCTTTATAGATCTTAGTTATCAAACCTTTGTTAAAGTCATAACATGCAAATATATTTTCCTACTCTGAAGGTTGTCTATTTGTTTTAATTTTTGTGCCCTTAGCTGAGCAAAAGCCTTTCATAAAATTCAACATCCTTTCCTAACAAGAACACTTAAGAATATAGGCATAAGTGAAACATTTCTTAAACTGATTTAAGCCATCTATGACAAACCCACAATTAATATCATACTAAATGAAGCAAAATTGAAAGCTTTTCCACTTAGAGCATGAACTTAACAAGGTTGTCCTCTATCAACACTACTATTCAACATAGTGCTGGAAGTTCTAACCAATGAAATCAGGGAAGAAAAGGATATAAATGACATACAAATGGGGGCAGAAGAGGTCAAACTCTCGCTCTTTGCTGATGATATGATCTTATACTAAGAATACTCCAGAGACTCAAACACAAAACTCCTTGAAGTGAACAGGAAATATAGTAAGATGTCAGTGTATAAAATCAATCAATCAATCAGTAGCCTTTGTATAAACCAATAACGGCCAAGTTGAGAAGGCAATCAAAGACACAGTTCCCTTCACAGTAGCTTCAACGAAAATGAAACACCTAAGAATATATCCAACAAAAGTGGTTAAGTACTTCTACAAAGAGAATTATGAAACCATAAGAAAAGAAGTATCAGAAGACATTAATAAATGGAAGAATATACCATGCTCATGGCTAGGAAGAATCAACACTGTTAAAATGTCATACTACCTAAAATAATCTACAAATTCAATGCAATACCCATTACAATATCAACATCATACTTTGAATAACTGAAAAAAAAACTCTTCATTTCATATTGAACCCTTCCAAAAAAAACCCATGTAGCCAAGCAATGTTTAGTAATAAAAACAAAGGTGGAGGCATCACTCTACCAGACTTAGGTTATAATACAACTCCATAGTGATCAAAACATCATGGTGTTGGCACAAAAATGGAGGCACAGACAAAAGAACTAAAATAGGAGACCAAGAGATGAAACCAGTGTCTTACAGCCATCTGATTTTTGATAAAATAAACACAGGTATACACTGGGGGAAAGAATCCCTATTCAATAAATGGTACTGTGAGAACTGGATAACCACATGTAAAAGATTGAAGCTGGACCTGCACCTTCACCACTTAGTAAGTTGACTCAAGATGGATAAAAATATTTAAATCTAAGATGTGAAACTATTAAAATCCTAGAAGAATGTGTTGGCCTGGGGAAAGATTTTATAAAGAAGACTTTAGCAGCAATCCCAATTATGACAAAAATAGACAAATGGGACTTAATTAAAATGTTTTCTTTTTATCATCCATGAGTTTATTGGAGGAACATTTTTAGTCTCCTTCAAGAACTTTCTCTTTTCATTCACAACTTGGCTGAGTATTTTACACAAAAGCCCTAACTTTTGGTCTATCTTGGTTTACATGGACCTTCCTCACTAAGCTTAGTTATTTCTAGTTCATTTAAAGTAAAAGACATTGCCTTTTTATTTCATTTCAGTTGAATACTCAGAGGTCATTGCAGTATTAGACTGTAATGTTATACTACATTGTAATGTTACATTAATTGTCCCACCTTCAACATTTCTGTGTCTTAAGGAATAAAGAGTCCAGAGCACAGAAAGAGAATTGAGGGAACGGCTCAGCTTTGGCAGAGCAGGTAGCACTTACACATTATTTATCACTCAAGTTTTCTATCTTTGAGGTATCACTTACAGTGCCCCATGACTGTTACCATAAAAACACCAAAGATAACCAACCACCAATCACCATGACAGATATATTGATAATGAAAAGGTTTGTAATATTGCAAGAATTGCCAAAATATGACACCAAGATAAAAAATGAACACATGCTTTTGGAAAGATAGAGCCCAGAAGGAAAAAAAAATAATAATTTCATCATAAGAACATTTGCATTAGATCATTTATTGCAGCTCAATTTACAGTCACCAAGGAATCAACCAAAATGCTCATCAACCCATGAACGGATTAAAAAACTGTGGTATCTCTGGTTTTGGGATTTTGTTATGTGGGCTAATCTTGCTGGGGTTAGATGGTATCTCAAAGTAGTTTTGATTTGCATGAGTTTTAAAGAAAAAAAAAGACAATTAAAAATCCAGATCCGTGTTACCAACATAGTTGTAATACATGCACCTGTGTGTGATTTCATGTATGTATCTGAAGAGGAGAATAAGAATGCAAAATTTTCATAATAATTGTATATAATTTAGCAAAGTATTTTAATACATTTTGTGACTGTAAGTGAACTCGTATTCAAGGCTCGATGGATACTATTTGCTAATACATGATATTGAATTGCTTGCCTTTTAATTGCTTTTATATTCAGACAATCTTACAAAAATATATAAATGCATAAGTAAAAGAAGTAAATTAGTGCATAATGAACAAATTTATCCTGGCCTTGTTGTAGTCATAGGCAGATATCTCATCCATGACACAAATGTTCAATTCAGCATAGCCCTTTTCAAATCCACACTCCTGAGTTTTTCAAAGCAGTACTTTTCACAAAGAGTTTTAATTTCTGCAAGGGTTAAATCTACCCAATTACTAAACTTGGAAGTGAATAGTATATAGTTACAATAATAAAGGGATAATTAAGTATAATATTCTAGAATACTTCGAAGTGTTTACTTGCAGGCAATGACTTTTCCAAATAAAAGCTCAGGGTGAATTAATTGTTGTAAAATAAATACACAATCAAGAAAATAACATTTTATAACTCTGAAACAAGCGTATTATAGAAACCATTTCAAATACGCCTAATTCAAAGAAACTGGCAACTGGAAGTAGATTTGTAAATTAGCAAACTTGATGGTCTGGCAGTCAACATTTCTGGTCTCCAGTATTTGAATGCTCGCTATAGAAAAAGCACACAGGAAATTAAATATATGCACTGTCTGAAAAATTAAGCAGGTGGAACAACAGAGATGAGGAATGAGTGAACGTGTCTAGGGGAGCAAGAAAGCAGAGAAACTGGAGAAGAGAGAAAATGAAAAAATACTTGAGTACTTGGAAAATGTATTTCTCTTCTTTGTTGATCTTCTATTGATCATCATCAGTGTTGGCAAGTAGCATGAAGCTGTGATCCTGAATTGAGATTTAATTAAAATCCAGTTCTATTTTAATAATATGGTAAACGCATCACAATTCTGCATGTAAATAACATCAGCAGATGAAGGATAAAAGAAGAATCAAAACTAAGTGGTCGGAAGTTTACAAAGAAGGCAAGGAGCAAATCACGCAGAGAAAAACAATAATTAAACTCTGCTTCCAAATTTATTGTTACTGTGGCTTTTATTAAGATTCTGCTTTAGTCCAAATGTTATTTTGCTCTCTGTCTTATTGGTCTTGCCAAAGAGGAAACTAAGCACAAGCAGAATTATATTCCGCTTATCTATGATATCAGAGCCAAGTTCTCTGATATTATAGATGCATTATTTTCTGGATCATCACCTTGAACATTCTCTGAGTAAAAATTTCTCCTGCCTGTTACACTAAAATACCAAGAAATGGGAGCTACTTGTATATGCGTTACCTACAGAACCATTTGGCATCTGAGAGAGATCTCACTAATCAATATAGCAAACTTCTTTGAAAATCTCTGTTATTTCTAAGAATCCTAACACAGTCTAGTTCATAGATGTGCTACAGTTTCCTGGGAGCCATTTCTGTGCACGTATGTTCAGGCTCATGTTTATATGAACTTGCATGTATAAAATGAGAAAATGTTTAGCAGATTTTCTTGTAATTTGTAAACTTCTTTCTAAATTGAAAATAATTTTATAATTCTAATGGCTAGTGAGTGTCACATATCTTTTTTTATGAGTCAAGAAATAAGCTAAATTATTCTTAGTGGCCTGAAATAGTTACAGCTGTAACAAAACTTTAAGCTTCCCAAGTAGAGAAGACTTACTAAAGATCCCAGCTTTTCTTCCTTTCCCAGGCATTAGAAAACATTCCTATAAAATAGAATCATTGAAATTTCTACTTTATGCCATCTTCCCATTAATCCATGGTGCCTCAGTTCCAGAGTAAGAAAATGGTAAGCAAATGGAAATATCAAATTGATAGCCTCACATAGCTTTAGGTTTGAAAGGAACAGGTGGAAATGGCTCCCAATGAGGTCATAAAGAAGTTGAAATGCAAGTTTCTTGAGAAGGCATAGCCAAATCCTGCTACATCCACATGCCCCAGCTCACTTGAGCCTACTGTTAGACAGAAGCTTCACACAAGCTACGCAGGTTTGCAGAGAGGAGAAGGGAAGCAGCTCTCCCTCCCCTGCTCAACCTACCATTTCTTCCAAAAGCATAGAGCCTAGTGCACGTCTGTGCATCATTATTCTGTTCCAAATTAAGCAGTTCTTACAAACTTAAGATTGCTGTACCTGGAGATTTTCAGGTTAGAAGGAATCACTTGATCATTTGCATACATCTCAGAGATGTGTATAGCAAAGTGTCTGCACAGTCAGAGGCAAGAGGAGAGATTGTTATACTTACTTATTCTATTTTGGAACTAGCCAAAAATGGAGGATTTTCTTTTCTCCAAGACTTGCGGAACGGAAGTAAAGCCAAATCTATGTCTCCTCGGCAGTCAGGTGCACTCCAGTTATTTGAATGGGATGACGTGTACAAATGCCAGAAACAGAAAATAGACGGAATAAATGTAAAGATTTAAGAAAAGGATGTGATTTGGCTGAACAATTATTTCTGCCTTTCTGCACGTCCCACCCACTTTAATTCAAGCAGCTCACATCTGGTGTTTTATACGAAGTCAGGAGGAAAACCTCATTGAACCGTTGCTGAGCAGTTCTAGGCTGGCAACTAGGCTCATGTGCTCACAAAGGTGGAGAAAAATACACAGCAGACCTGTCTGCCAGTTTCTGATGTTCAGAGCCCAGGATTTGTTCCTCAAATACCTCCATTATGGTTAGGGAGAAGAAATAAAGAAGAGATGCAGTAGTTCCAACAAGTGAAAATCATATGAGAGAGCAATGACCCTATTATTCTGTTTTGATTTCTAGCAAATTAGGATGTTTTCTACTTTCTCCTAAGTGTTCTCACCTTTGAATTCAGAGTTATTTCTTTTTAAAATGAAAAATTTAATTTGTTAGCCATAAAACTTGCAAGGTTTTAATTTACAAAATTGAGTTGAGGTACTCTAAAAGACTGCCTAAGTGTGTAAGTCAATACCGGATGCGGCCATGCAAAATTTGACCCACTGGATACATATGTTGTGTTAAAATGAACTCTGATATAACGGGTCTCCTCTAATGTTCAAAGCTGTTGGGCTAACAAAATAACTGAGGGAAAATACTATGTTCCCAATAACATTTTTTTTTAAATTGCGGGTGAATAGCTTGAAAAACTAGACTGATGCATGTAATCCCTCAGGAACTAAGAACAGAATTTCTGCCCTAGAAATTCCATTTCTAATCTTGCTCCTAAGGCTTGCTGCCAACATCTTGCATTTCTCTGTCCAAGTTTTATTCCTATTTATAAATGAATATTTCAAAGTGATTTATCAGAAGCCTCTTAATTCTGAGTCCAATCTGAGCTGATAAGATAGGCACCATAAATTTATAAGGACTCCTGGGGTATTTCCCAGTCTAGCCTGGCTTCTAGTTGAGATGCTTTTGTGAATTACCTCTCATTATTCTGTTCAATTCTCTGGGATCAGGCAGAGCTGCAGTCCTTATTGCCTTTATTCCCTTCAGAGGAGCTCTGAGACATGTCAGATTACCCTCTGTTTTCCCAAATTAAAAAAAAAACAACAACAGAATTTGTACTTTCCTCAGTATGTCGATGCTGTATGTACATCTGGTCAGCGGAGAGCGTATTCCATATTCCACATGATAATGCTCTCATATAAATAGAAGGTCACCTGCTCCCACTTCCTCTGAGTCTAGGCTGTGTATGGAATTGTAGAAAATGTACAAAGATCCTGTGGTCAGAGGCATAGTCAAGGGCAAGGCCCTGGCTGGAAGAGCATCAAGCATGGATCAAACTTCAAGCTTGGACTGGAGGGATTAGAAGCAGTTAGCCTGCATTAAGTGTTCTCTGTTGGACGTGTGAGAGGAAAGGAAGGTAACAGTAACTGCAGGGCTTTCTGAGAGTTAGGGAGGGTCCAATAGGAACAAAGCATAACACAAAGAAAGGTGAATTGCATAATGCATGGTTCAGTACGGTCACATAGATAAGTCTCTGAACAAAGGATATATGTATGTTGGCATTTCTTTATGAGAAACAAGCTACTAGTTAGACACATCTCCTTAAAGATGTCATTGATGGCTGGACAATCCTCAAAAAGCAACATATTAATATGCATAATTCTTTTTAATCACCAGTTCAGTTTTTCAGGCTACACCATTACTTTATACCTTCATTTTTCACCTGAAGCGTGGAGTCATTAAAGAGTTTTCAATTATTGTAATCTGAGTATTTTTTTCTTAAAAATGAATGACACCATGAAGTTAAATTTAGCAAGTATCTTCCCTTTTTTTAAACACTTCACAGTTTTTTAATTTTTTTATGTCAAATTAATATGAGGGTACAAATCTACAACTTGAACTTTATCTTAGAAATGCAAAAAATGTAGCCTAATCATCTATATGCCTGACAAGTGTCTTTCATCCTATTTACTGGAAATAAAGGATGGAAAAGTAGACAGATATTACAGAAACAATAACCATGACTCCACCCAGATTATGTCACCTTATTTAACAATGTAGAGCATACCTTGTAACAACAAATCTTTGTGCATCTTTCTTTACGGTTCCATTAGTTTGGCCTTGGACTTCAGCCCTTTGAAAATGTCAGTCCTACATAGGCTGTAGAGATGGTTAAATTCCTTATTCTTGATTCATTAACATGACTGCAGTCATGGAATTGGTTTGAATTCACATCCAAGAACATTAGGTACAAGCACATTTTCAAAAGATAAAGATTAAAAGAGAGAGAAGATGGAGATAGAAATTGAACATAGTTATTATTATGGAGAAATGCAATATAAATCTTGTATTATTTCATACATCTGTCACAGCAAAGTAGTTTTTAAAAAGATTATGGATATACCATTAAAGAAATATTTTTGCCTCTTTTTTAAAGAAAATATTCCTAAAGCCACTTCAAATCAGGTAATCTATACGGTAAATATACATATTCTAGGCTTGATATTTGCTTAGAGTTACCTTTAGAAAATAGAATTGCTAAAATATGGTCATCAAGCCTTAAAATCAAGTATAAACCTGAGAACAGGCACAGATTTGCCTTCTATTAATTAATGGATATAAAAACTGATGAATACCATACACGGCTTTGCTCAAGTGTTAATGCCATAGAATAGAAACAGAGCAGGGGGAGATATCTGAAAAAGGCTATGAAGGAAAGAACAGAGCAAAATGTCAAATCAGAAGGAAAAAAGAATGTAAATACATTGAAGTGATTTGGTAGAAAGCTTAGAAATTAAACTTAAATGTACAAGGAGACAGATCATTTTTTTCTGCAACTTTTAACATTCCTTTGTTCAGATATGGCCTACAATGCTATAAAAGCTATTTTATTGTATTTAAAATTTTCAAGTACACAGAAGCTTAAGAGGTCATTGCTTAAAAGTGAAAACAAAAGTCAAGCAAAATTTTACCAAACATTGAACAGAAATTTCAGTTCAATTTTTAAAAGTATCAAATTCATCTCTGCTGATTTTTCATTTATGTTGGCAAGGTTAATTTGTTCCTCATATTATTCCACTCTTTACTTGCTACTTTTTTCAAAGAAATAAAAATAAATGTGATCTCACCTTTGAAGAGTGATAATTATGTTTCCATCGCTTAAATGAAAGATCTTGGTAACTCCCTCCTGCCTAAGTCTTTTTGAGTGATGGGTCTTTCACCTTCATGACAAAAACCTGATAACAATACTTCCCAGAGGAGATGCTCTACAATTGTCAATGGAAGAATCAGTCTGAATCATGCAAGGTGCTGATTCCTCAGGGAGAAACTCTTTTTCCCAGAGAGCAGGGTGTGAAACTCAAAAATTTTGAGAAACTCAAACAATTATCTGAGCATGGAACACAGACAAACACACACTATATATACACACAATTCTATATACATATGCATACATTATATATTATAGTCATATAACACAAATATATGTGATAGATATATATATATAAAATTACATTTCAATCACGGTACTATGTGAACATTACATATGGCCTCACAGTAAGCCATATATTATCAATATAATCTCTTTTTTGCCACGATAGTGTTCTGAAAAATTAAAGATAGCTACCTTAACATGCTCATAATATTAATCAGAATTGTACAATTATTTATATGTAATTAATTATTAAGATCATGAGTCACTTATTACCATATTCATTCATCAATATAAATAAAATGTAACTGTCACTTTTTAACCTATTTCCATCTTCCCCTTACCCCCGTGAATCCACAGTCCCAAAGCTCAGAAGAAGAACATATTGATCTTAGTAGTAACATAGAACACATGGAAAAAGAACTTTGGCATCAGGTGAAATTAGCATCAAAATCTAAATAGCAGCTCTGCCAAATTATTACCGATTTGTGAATGAATAAATTATTCACATCTCTATGCTTCAATGCTATCATCTTAGAAATTGGGATAAAAAATAGTTTCTAAAATGATTAAATGAAATTATTTATATATTACAATTTATAAATTGCCCAGCACAAATGGCACAGAATGTGTAAATGCTTAATTTCTTCTTTTTTTTAATTAAATCATACCTGTGTGCATTAATGCAATCATGGGGTACAATGTGCTGGTTTTATATACAATTTAAAATATTTTCATCAAACTGGTTAACATAGCCTTCATGGCATTTTCTTAGTTATTGTGTTCAGACATTTATATTCTATATTTAGTAAAAGGATGACCCTGTTGTTTTCCAAAATTTTCATGAAAGAAATTAGGATATTAGCTACATTTAAAAAGTAGTACACAAGCCACTTGGTAGGTTCAACATGTGAATAATATGGCATGGGAAAATTCTAAACATTTATGACATGGAAGAAATTTAAAGAGTCAGTTCTACGGTTTACTTAATTATAATAGATCTTGGAGGATTTTAATCTTCGACGTTGAGTAAAATTTATTGTGAAACACTGTTTATGTCCAGCAACTACTCCACGTGCTCCTCTCTTCCCCACGTTTACTGGCTTCTCTTGTATTTAGGTTAGGTCATGTAATTATTTCTGCCAGTGGTTAATAACAGTAAGTGGGGTGTCTTATGTGAAAAGAACAAAGTCAAAGAATAGAAACAGCCATTATTATTCATTCCTCAGTTATGGTCAGAAAAGTCAATACTGTATTCTCTATAATTAAAAGAACAAGTAGGCAAAATCAGTAAGAAGAATAAAAAAAGAACAAAGAAACCCATCTTGACCTGATAACTTCATCTAATCCAACCTAATAACCTAATAACTCTAACCAAACAACATAAAATACATTCTTTTACTACATATGGAAATATTTCCCAAGCTGGACCACCTTCTGGGCCATAAAAGAAGCAAGGGCTGCTGGGACTGAGTCAGGACTTGAGTGGGATAAGAGCTTCCCCTGAGCTTGACCTTGAGCTGAGTGTAGGCTTTCACAGTCTGGGGCTCAGCTGTGGACTAGGGTAAAACTGCCAGGTCTGACAAGTTATCAAGGTAAGCAGTGACATCCAGGTCTGGGGAGCAAATCCCCCCAGGAATAGAGCACAAAAGGACACACATCCCCTACCAGTACCTGTCACCTCATACCCAAGCATTTACCTGGGGGCATGAGGAACACTGTGAACCTGCCTGTCTAGGCTGGTGCTGTACTCGCCATTGAGGGCTAGAGTTCGAATTGTCCTGGTCCAGCTTTGCTGAACTTCATTGTATCTCTGTGACAGAGTGAGAAGTTCAGAATCCAATGGATTGCATCACCCAATCCACCACTCTGGAAACCTGAGTACTCCTCCCAGGGGACTGAGGTTGGGCCTAAGCGCCGTACCACCACCATCTGGTTCCTACCTCAAGCACAACCTGCTGGTTTAAAGGTCCCGCACAGCCCCCTGGAACCACTGCCACCACAACAAACAGCATTTGAGTCACAAAAGAGCATCTCATCACTGTTACTACCATTGCCCACATCATGCCAGCTTCTCAGAGGCTCAAGAGCCCACTCACCCACTAAGTACCCCAGTACCACAGCTAGAATTTCAAAAAGCCACCAACAGTCCCAAGAATCAACCCACCTAGAACTGCCCATAAAGGTGCCAGCATGCTCCAAACCAGGGCACAAGGATAAACATGCTTAGCCAACCACAGCTACCACTGAAACCTGACAATTGGCCCATCGGGCATTCCAGTTCTCAGTATAACTTCACTAATAACTGCACCCTCCCATAGAAAAAAGACCAACTTTGTGCAGTTACTAGTGAAGGGTGCAGTTATTAGTGAAGACCTGTTTATAGTCAAAGAACTCATAGAAAGATTAGTGAAGACTTGATTATAGTCAAAGAACTCATAGAAAGATTTCAAGACTACATGTACCTAGGAATAAAACCAAAAGCCCTCCCCAATCAATATCACAGACTCTTCCTCAGGAAAATGTCTTTCTCCAAAGAAAGTAAGTTCAAAAACAGGAAGGAGTGACTGTTACATAAAGTGCACAGAAATCAACGTAAAGACACAAGAAATTGGAAAAAGCTAGGTAATATGTCCCAACAAAAGGAACACAAAAATTCTCCAGCAATAGATCAAATCCAAAAAGAAATTCTTGAAATCCTAAATGAGCAATCCAAAATATTAATTGTAAAGAAGCAAGAGAAATCTGACAGCCAATACCAAGAACTCAGAAAAACAATCCAGGATGTGAATTTAAAAATTACCAATGATATTTATATTTAAATAAAAAAAGAAATTTTGGAAATGAAATATTCATTAGAAGAAATAAAAAATATATTTAAAAGCTTTGACAATAGACTAGGCCAAGCAAAAGAAAAAATGCAGAGCAGAAAGACAAGTCAGTCTTCTGAAGGATAGTCTTTTCAACAAATGGTACTATAAGGATTGGATAGCCAAACAACAAAGAGAAAAAAGAGAGAGAGAGAAAGGAAGAGAAGGAGGCAGAGGAGGAGAGAAAGAACCCTCAGCCATACAAATATTAACTATTCACATGAACCTCACTACATATATCTAATTTAAAAACCTAAAGGTATAAACTGTACCATGGAAAGAAAAACAGTAGGATATCTTTGAAATTTCGGATTAGACAGCACCGTCATTGCCACAATACCAAAAGGAGAATCCATAAATTTTTTTTAAATAATAAAATGGCTGATTTTATTTCATTAAATTAAAACATTTCCCTCTTTTTGAAAGGCTCTGTTAAGAGAAAGAAAAAGATGAATCTCAGACTGGAAGAAAAATATTTGTAAGAGGCATGTCTAAGGAAAGGCACATATTCTTAAAACTCAATAATAAAAAAAAGTTAACAAAAAAGAGCAAAAGGTTTGAAAATATACTTCATGAGAAGATACAGAAGGAAATAAGGACATGAAAAGATTTCTAATATAGTGAAGTGCTGAGCTATACTGCATTTGAAGCAAACATATAAATTAGTAACATTACAATAAAATTGTCTTTATTTAAAATTTGATATTTTGTTTAGAATGGATATTTTCAGTAATTTTATGTTTTAAAATGTTGTACTAAATTTTTGTTTAACTCATCCAAGTATTTTCTGCATCCCCTTATATTTGGTGTCCAAGGTTAGTATCCACTCACCTCATTATAGTATTGACTTTGCTTAATATCATTAGTCATGGGAAATTAAAACTCACAATTAAATATATCTGCATACCTATTAGAATATCTAACATTAAGAGAAAAATTCACATTTTGTAGTGTTGGTGAAGGTAGAAATTACTTAAACTGTCGCACATCTGAAGGAGGTAATGTATTGTATAACCACTTTGAAAAGCAGTTTAACAGTCTCTTAAAAATTTAAACATACCAAATCACTCCACTCTTAAATGTTTCCCCAAGAGAAATGAAAGCACATTTTCAAAGAAAGGACTGAAAACAAATGTTAACAGCATTTTAGGCAATAGCCAAAACTAAAACTACTTAAATGTCTATCAATAGGTAAACAGATTAACAAACCATAGCGTAACCCTACAATGGAATATTGTTCAACAATAAACAGGAGTAAACTACTGACACATGCACAAACATGAATAAGTTTCGAAATAATCATGCCATTTGAAAGAAACAAGGGGAAAATATCAGTTACTGTATGGTTCCATTTACATAAAACTTAAGAAAATGGCAAGTTATCTACAGCAATTGAAAGTACATCAGTGTTTACCCAGGGAGGGTGAGGGAGTTGCAGGGACTAGTGGAAGGTGGGATGCCAAAGGGACAAAAAGAATGTTTTATTGACAATAATATAAGCATTATCTTGATGGTGATGATGGTTCTACAAGTCAGCACTTCTGTCAAAACTTACAGAATTGAACTCTTAAAATTTGTACAATTTATTATAAGTCAATTATACCTCAATAAAGCTATTTAAGAAACATGGTTATATAAGAAAGAAGTCATGTATTACTCTATCACTAGATTTATACCATTTAAAAATGCCAAGGGAGGCCCGGCACCCATGGCATCAATGGTTAGGGCACCAGCCACATGCACTGGAGCTGGTGGGTTCAAGCCTCACCTGGGCCTGCTGAACAACAATGACAACTACAAAAAAAAAATAGCCGGGCATTGTGGTGAGCACCTGTAGTCCCAGCTACTTGGGAGGCTGAGGCAAGAGAATCGCTTAAGCTCGAGAGTTTGAGGTTACTATGAGCTGGGACTCCATGGCATTCTACAAAGGGTGACAACGCGAGACTCTGTCTTAAAAAAAAAAAATGCCAAGGGAAATGGCTAGAAGAATTCAGTATCCATTTCAAGAGAATATAGCTGAAGTTCAAGATAAAGGCAGAGAAACTACTTTTTTATTACATTTTTTCATATATCTTGATTTTAAAACTATATAGTACATCAGTTTGCTACAATGAAAAATAGCTATTGAAAATATGGGATTTTCCTGAAAATTCTAAAATTTCCTGACAACAAACTGATACACTGAAAAGGTTACCACACTATTGTGGTGATGTCCACAAAAGTACTAAGAAATACCAGATAGTAGTATGGAAAAGAAGTTAAACTCCATTATTTTACTATAAGGGCCACTGATTATTGTTTATCTGGAATTCTCCAGATGTTAAAGGAGTGTTATCTAATTTTCCCTCAGATATAACAGCTCCTGAGATATTAGGAAACCACCACTATTCCCTAAAGAACTTTCACCCTATTGGTAAAACCAATGTTCTTGGTAATTTATATTCTTATGCCTCTGGGACGTCTCCAAATACGAGAACTACTTTGTTTCGTCACACAGGACCAACACATTAAGAAAAAAGAAGTAATCTCGGGTGGGACCTGTGGCTCAGGGAGTAGGGCACCAGACCCATATCCCAGGGGTGGCAGGTTCAATCCTGGCCCCAGCCAAAACTGCCAAAAAAAAAAAAGAAGAAGAAGAAAGAAGAAGAAGTAACCACTGTGTGGACAAAGCCAGCGTGTTATTAAAACTAAATAAACCTAGTTCACAATAATTGTTAGTAGTGACCTCTAAGAAAACCTGGTTGTCACCACCATACATCAGACAACTGTCTAATCATGGGCTACTCAATTTATTTGAGCCTTATTTTGTTGAATATTAAATAGAGAAGTGGGACTAGTTCTCTAAATTTCTCTTGGTTTAGACATATTTAGTTCTATGATACAGTGACTAATGCCATATTTTACTGAATTTGAAATGCAATTGATTGTAAAAGGTATTATTATTTACAACAAAGAAAGAAAAACATTGCAAGGTGAACTATGTTTTCTTGCCCTTTAGAATTTTTATGTTAACTTTACCAAAGAGAATTTGATACAGATATAGATATAGATTAGATATAGATATAGCTTTTATTCCCCCTCCCATGTAAAGTGTTCTTACTTGAATTTAATATTCAAGGAAAGTGTAAATTAAATAAATTGTTTGAGGTACTTGCAAAATTTGATTGTATTCAGAAGTTGACTGTTCTTATTTTTTTTTTAACTCAGGAAAAATGTAATATGCAGCCATCTTTTTTCTTTTTTCTTTTTTTTTTTTTTTGAGGTAGAGTGCTATGGCATCATAGCTCACAGCAACCTCAAACTCCTGGGGTTAAGCAATTCTCTTGCCTCAGCCTCCCAAGTAGCTGGGAATACAGGTGCATGTCACAACACCTAGCTATTTTTAGTGATGAGGTCTCATTCTGGCTCAGGCTGGTCTTGAACCTGTGAGCTCAGGCAGTCCACCAGCAACATCTTTTAAAAGAGCACTCCACTCTTTAATTGTTTCTAGGATTTTCTTCCAAGCTACTTGTACCCATTCTTCAAGATTTCATATTGGTGTTTTCTTGGAGAGCTTCCGGTTAGCAACCTCATCTTCCTTTCTGAAACAATAAACAGCAGTTGTGAGTTGTCCGA
>CAUYON010107076.1:0-21148 GCA_963573935.1 Arctocebus calabarensis
GGACCTGCCAAACAACAATAGTGGCTGCAACCAAAAAAAAAATGGCCAGGCGTTGTGGCGGGCACCTGGAGTCCCAGCTACTTGGGAGGCAGAGGCAGGAGACTCGCTTGAGCCCAGGAATTGGAGGTTGCTGTGAGCTGTAATGCCATGGCACTCTACCCAGGGTGACAGCTTGAGGCTCTGTCTCAAAAAAAAAAAAAAAATACAGTTCCTGTGGGTTGCAACCCATACATTGAGAACTGCTGCTGTAGATACTCAGTACATATTTGTTGCACAAATGGGTGGGTGGGTAGATGGATGGATGGATTGATGAGGGCCAGTATGGCTCCTTCACTTCCTTACAACACCGCTTTATGCTGCTGCCTCTGCTTCTGGCCTGGATATGCATTGCTCATTCATTCATTCAATGCATAACCATGGAACATCTCTATGTAGCAGCTGTAGGGATACTGAAGTAACTGAGACTCCTCAGCCCTGGCCCTCATAGAGCTCCAACTCTCAGATATGAAAGAATCTCTCCAATAAACCATGATCAGGGTTAACCTGAGCTATCTTGGAGATTATGAGGACAGCTTCCAGGATGAGGTGATAACTGAGTGCAGCAATGTTGCAGACAACAGACCTGGGTCTCTATCCTGTTTACATCTGATGGGCTGTGTGAGATCTTGAGGCATTCCTGTTTCTCATTGAACCTCAGTTTTCACACCGTGAAATGGGGCAGTAATCCCAGCAAGGCCTGGAACACTGCACTCTAGCCCTAGTGAATGTGAGAGATCCTGTTTCAACCAAAAAAAAAAAAATTAAAAATTAAAAATGGTAAGACACATTAAGCTCTCAGGACAAGATCTGGCACACAGTTAAGGCTTGGTAAGCACTGCTGCTTTTTATCCTCTGGAAGCAGGAAATACCTGGGGTTCCCACATTGGCCAGGTCAGGCAACCACACTCACAAATTATTTTTCTGCAATTCCCTGATGTCTTTCTTGCCCCCCCCCCCCACCAAATTGGGACCCCTGAGATTGGGTCACTGCCCATTCTAGGCTGTGAGTGCCAGCTGGTAACCATGGCAACACACATTAGAAACTGTTAGTAATTATTGATTGGACTAATTTTTTTTTTTTTTTTTTTTTTAAATAGAGACAGAGTCTCACTTTATCGCCCTGGGTAGAGTGCCGTGGCGTCACACTGCTCACAGCAACCTCCAGCTCTTGGGCCTAAGCGATTCTCTTGCCTCAGCCTCCCTAGTAGCTGGGACCACAGGCGCCCGCCACAGCACCCGGCTATTTCTTTTGTTTTGCAGTTCGGCCGAGGCCGGTCTTGAACCCGCCACCTTCGGTATATGGGGCCAGCGCCCCACTCACTGAGCCACAGGAGCCGCCCTATCTTATTGAGTTTTGAGGATATTTTATATGTTTTGAGTCAGTCCTATGATGAAACATGTTTGTAAACGTATTCCATCAGTCAGTGGCTGGTCACTTTATCTTCTTAGGAGATTTTTGAAGAGATTATTATTTATTCTTTTTCAAATTTGTTTTTCTATTTTAATTCCTTTCCTTTCCTGGATGAAATTTAGAATCAGTTTATGGTTTTCTACACATGAAAGCCTAATTGGGGGGGGGGGAACCTACTGAAATTTTATTGTATTTGCATTGGATCTATAGATAAATTGAGGAGTAAAACTATTTTTAAAATATTGAAACTATACTTGGGTAGAATAAGAGCTAATATTTGCTAGCATAATAGCACTGCTGGAATAAGCAATAATTTATTTATTACTGTTTAAGTAAGGTCATACTCTTATCAGCTTTTTACATCTTCAGCAGATGTGAAAGGGGAAAACCATTTTCAGCATAATAGTGATATGATCTGATTTATATCTTTGTTCAATGATAATGCTGCTCTGTGGGAACTGTCAAGTTTAACCTGAAGACATCAGTCAGCAGGAAATTGCCAGAGCTCAGACAATGGTTGAACATGTGAGAAGTTGTCAAATTCATGACATAATTTAAAGCAAAAACTGACATAATTTTCTTATGGGTAAAATATACATTGTGATGGAAAAGTATAAAGAAAATGCCTGGGTAAAAGTCCTTTGCATTTAGTTAGATCATGATGGCATTTGCTGAGATAATAGGCAATGGGTGAGGAGTGCATATTTTCCTGGAGCAAGTGGAAAGGAAGAGTGAGTCATTCACTTATTTATGCAGCAAATAATTATTACAATTACATTTTCTTTTATAATATTTTATTTGAAATGCTAGCCCTTGTACATGAGTTCTGAGAAATGTAGCCCTTATCCTTGAATCATGAGAGGTACAATGCTATAACCGGGAAACAGCAATTCAGTCCAATAATCTATCAGACAGCTAGCATTCAGTACGTTCTAAGTACTACTCAGAAGGGACTCTCAACCTACTTGACTCTAATATTGTTCCTATAAAGTGTGAAGAATCTAACTAAAAATATGAAATTAAAAATGCTAATTCATCCCTGAAAAATTAAAATAGGAGAGAAAAATTAAGGATGACATTTCCCTAGTTCACTTTTTAAATACCTTCTGATTGTCTAGGATTTAAGTATCTTAGTGTTCACAAACAAATCTCTTTTTATATTCTTCAAGTCTCCAAAATTATTATCCCTCTCTCTCTTCTTTTCTTTTTCATGTGACTTTTCCTCTGACAAAAGCAGCTTCCCCTCCCACATCCCCAATTTGAGATGCCATCTGGTAAAATCCTACTCAAACTTAAATAATCAACTCAGTTATGACCTCCTCACAGAACGTTTTTGCAAGACTGCAGAAAGAGTTGGCACACCATCTCTTCTGTCTTCAATTATTTTTCTGTAGCCCTTCTTTCTTGGAATTCTACTTATTCACTCGTTTCCATTTTAGGTTCTTAGGTCTTCTGATCTTTAAATTCATAACAGAATATTTGACATCTATTAGATGGTCTATAAATTTTTATAAAGTGAATAAAGGCATAATGAATATATCAATTCCTGAAACAATTATAAACTATCACGAGTGATCATGTTGACTACAGCTAATCCTAGGTAACTTAGAAAATAAAGAAACTACCATGCAAGTGTTGACACATGAACATTGCTTTAAATAAATCCTACAATGAATGCCACTTAAATGAATGTGCTTGTGTGTTACCAGTAAAGAAATTAAAAATCTTCAAAAATAGGGATCATATGTTTAGGAGACAAAGACAAGATAATTAAAAAACATGACAATGAGACTCTGGATTTACTGAGGGAAGGAATATATCTTGGTCATTTTCTATCCCTTGAGAAAAGAGTCAAAGAAAAAATGATTGTCAAAGATGGTAGTTTTGACTTTCCCATCTCTCAATGCTTCCAAGACAAAATATTCCCTTTTCATCATCTATTAAAATATAATGTAAGGTTTAAATTTTATATTTTCTATATATAATGAGGACAATAAGAAGTTGTATAGAAAAGTGCAGAATACTTTTATAGGATTAATACATTTACTAATCAGCATGTCATAGATATTCAATTATATAATATTAATGAGACTATGCACGACTTTGTTAGTTGAATATGGAAAATATGTCACCATCTTCTCCTACTTCATAGTTCACAGTATCCAAAATGAGTATTATTAAAGAAAATCTCGTAACATTTTAATGTGTGAAAATTAGGGTATAAATTCCCTTAAGCAATATCCCTAGAAAATTTAAATCTCGAATGTAAGCTTGTGGTGTGAGTGTGTGTCTGTGTGTATGCACGCACTTGGGGCAGCTTCTAGTTCCTCCAGAAATGTATGTTTGTATATGTATATATATTGTATATATTATTATCAATGGCAAATTGTTGCATAATAAAATCAAAGTTAAAATAGTATAATTTCCTTAAATATTTCCAGATATATTGATGAATACTTAAACAATTGCTATACCAAACCAAGCCTAATGGTGGCAGATAGCCCACTAGACTCTTTAAGCACTTAGTTACCAAGCTGAAGCTGTTTCCTTCAATTACTGGGCAAGCATAATCTTATACCTAGAGAATTCTCTTTGAAAACTGCTGCTTTGAGCTGATGTTTTAAGGAGTATCTTAAAAACGAACTGTAAAAATAGGAATGCAAAATATTATATTTATTACTTTGTGTATTATAATTTTATGTATGTGAAAATTTAAACTTGGAAACTAACTATACCATATGAACACCTCCATTTCAATGAAACAAAATAGAAACTTTAAAAATCTTTATTGAACAAGCTATTCTGTATTTATTTGATATCCAGAATTTCCTATGAGATTTTCTACCAGAATCTGTTATGTTCTGTATTAAGACTGAATGAGATCTTCAGGGAATTTCAATACTTACCTTGTTTTGATTACCCATGGAAAAAAAATGTATGACAAGATGGTGTGTGTGTGTGTGTGTGTGTGAGAGAGAGAGAGAGAGGAGAGAGAGAGAGAGAGAGAGAGAGAATTTGAGTGCAATACAGAGATTCTGTTCAAGAATCCATTTATAAGAGACAAACATTTCTTTGTGGAGAAAAGTATGCAAATTAAATGTGTCTACATAGAAGCCTCCAGAATGAAGATCCAAGATACAGAGGAAATTGTGCTTTTTTAGTCTTAAGTCTAACAAAATATGGACAGTCATATTGAAATATGATTGGACAAAAAGAGTATGACCTTTTTGCTAATAGACCAAGGGAGGGAAGCCAGCAGCTCCTGTGGACCCCCATGGCCTCCCTGAGCAGACGTTCCTTTCTTCCGGGCACAGGGCAGGACCCTCTCTGGAATAAGAGTCTTATTACCTACAGTCCAGCAAGGTAGGTTAGATGATATCATTGTGGCCAATTTTTACATAGAAAGATAAAAAGAAAATGAGACTAATATTTTTAGGTTTTATAACTGGCTTTGGGGAACAGGGGCTCTGGTATCTATGACCCACCTTGGGGAAGAGGGATTCGCATTTCCGTGGGCAGCCTCATTGCAGAACAGACTGGGAGACGGAAGGCAGGTGAGGCAGGAGGAAAACTCTTTCTCAGGCTGCATCTGGGGTCTTCATTTCGGGACATTATTTTCTGAGCCCCAGCAAATGAAATAAATATAAAATATAAACATTTAAAGTTATCTTTGAAAACTAAACTCCTACTTTTTTTTTGCATTTTTTTGCCGGAGCTGGGTTTGAACTCACCACCTCTGGCCTATGGGGCTGACGCCTTACTCCATTGAGCCACAGGCACCACCCTAAACTTTTTTTTTTTTTAACCTGTAAAGTGGGCTTAGTAATAGCATTGTTTAAAATAATTTTATTAAATCATAATTGTGTACAATTGGTGCAATCATGGGGCACAATGTGCTTACTTCATATAACTCCTACTTTTTATTGAATATTTTCCATTTAGTGTGCCAAACTGGTTCACCATGTAATTTCAAGGAAATTAAAGAGGGAAAGTAGAATTGAGGCTGGGAGGGAATAAGAGGAAAAGAAGAAAAGTAAGAAGAAGAGGAATAAAAAGGGGCAAAGGAAAAAACAAGGATAACCTTTCCATCTAAAAGTCACTTTAGCAACAGGAAAAATGAATCTTATCCAAAGTTTCATTGTCTGTGGGAACTTATGCTGCCCCAATCAGTGAGCAGAGCAGTTTAGCAACATCATGTACCTTCACACGGAGTAGCCAGTAAAGGGGAAGCGCATTCCATCGAAGAGGAAGAAATATGATCCCCGCACAGAAACATCACAGCCGCTGGGCTCTATAGGGCCTCAGGAAGATCAGGGTGGAAACAGAATTCTAGGAGATCAATAGGTTGGGGTGGGGGAGGAGGATGCCAAGGGTCTGTCTGTTTTGAGAGCAGGTGTTTCTTGCTGTTTTTTTTCCTTTTCTGTAACCCGGGAAGCGCTCTGGCCATTTCCACTAAAATAATCAATGCCACGGCACTTGTAAGAACTGTTTTTATCATTGCCGACAATAGTGTTTTAAATCCTGAGCACTTAAAAGGAACCAAGATTGAGAGTAAAATATGATTTCAAGTATTTTACATTTTCTAATCCTCAAAAAAACTAGCGTGCAATTAAATTTCTTTCTTTCTTTCTTTTTTTTTTTTTTTCCAGAATGGTGGAAAATTTTTAAGGTACTTTGGTACTGTTACTTGGAGAGTGGTGTGAAAAAAAATGGTGAAGAAAATTTCTGACTCCATCCCCACATTTGGGAACTGAAACCTTCATCCCCATCTCATACCGGTGGTCAGGAGGGGCAGGAGAATGTCTCTTGTTCATTGTGCTAGAGGAGATAGCTCAAGGGAATTTTCTGGTCAGAGGTGGCAAGATCAGTGTAGCTGAAGATGGGATTAATCTGGGTGGAGGGCATGAGATTGATTTAGTCCCAAATCAGATCATGGGGTTAATCAGAATCTTTAAAAACTCTGTGCTTCTGCTCAGCAGCAGGAATTTGGATTTTGACATGACGGTCTGCTTTTTTCCTTCTCTGTCTACCAAGCTATAAAATTCTCCCTTCTCCTCAAACCACCCTCTCCTACCCCTCTGGTGAGCCCTTGGGGACAGAGACAAACATTTTTGACTTATTAGACATTTTCAAGTTCTACAAAGTATCCAAACTTGCCAGATCCCTCATAATTATAAAGCTTCATAACTTGATAGTAGGGGTCAGATGGTTGTATTTTTTCTATCTCCCCTCACTTGTGTTTCTGTGTTTTTGTGTGTGCATGTGTGCATGTGCTAAAGTGGAACTGGGCTTCGTAGTTAAAAAGAAAGAACACAATTAGCTGGGTAATTCAGGTAAATTGTCATTATCATTGAATTTGAAAATGGAAGAAGGGAGACTGAAAAATTAACAAGCCCTTATTCTTTCTGTAAAATAAAATTACATCAGGTAATTATTATTTAAAAAATATTGTTGGTCCACTCATATTTAGCTGTGTATGTGTGTTGTTTATTATGTCTTATACATTATTTTGATGTAGCCAGTTTTTTTTTCTTTTCGTGATATTAACCTATAATTTAGGAGTGTTTGGATATCCATCTGAGAGAAAAAAAAGCATGCGTAATAGAAGGATAATATATGTATTTATTTATAATCGTCATCAACAACAGCAAAATACTTTTCAGGGAAATATGGTTTCCATAGGGCATTAACCTTGTTCAAGGTGTTATGTTGCATGATAAATATTGTCCCTTTGCCGAACTGAACAGCTAGTAAAATAGCATTTTCATGATTCTCAATTTTTCAAATTTATGCAGGTGCTGTACGCATGAGAATATCTACATTTAGTATGCGAACTGGAATTGGAAAAGGACGATGGTTGCTCTCCTGCTAACTTTAAATAAGTCATGTCACAAATTGTATGTAAGATTTATAAAATATTAACATCTGGAGACATTGAAACAAATCAGTAATACCCTTAAGCTGGGAAAAAGATCTTCCAAATATATATTCAAAGTAAATAAAACAAATATTCAAAAGTTTTACTTCTAAAACTAGGCTTAGGAAATATTTTCTCAAAGTTTGTAAGAGTACTGGGAAAGTGACTTTGAAAAAGTGAAAAGCATGTTTACCCCAATAAATCATCCCATCTTTTTCTTCCTTGCCCTGATAGATTGGTAAATCTTTAAACACAATAATACCTCCTAAATTCAAAATGGAAAGGGTATAGATAATACACATTATGAAGTTTATCCCAGGCTTCTTTTCTTTCTTTCTCTTTGTATAAGTATTGGAGCATATTTTTGAACACAATAATTACTGGTATTTGTACAAGTAATTGTGTTTATGTTATAATAGTGTAGCTATCTATTTGATGGAGGTGGAGATTACGGTTTAAGACAATTAGGTTAAGGAATAAATCACAGGGTGGCAAATAGTTGTCCTTATTTTTGTTTGTTGATAGGTTTTCAAAAATGAAAAGGTTAAGTTGTCAAGCAAAGGTGGAGATCTATAGACAACCTAATTTGGTATCTAGACTCATTCTGCTTTCTTTGCTACTTAGTAGACAAAGATGGAAAGAGTAGAGATATAGATTTCTTTTTTTTTTTTTCCAGATAGTGACATTCATTTTATGTTGTTTACCCAACACTTTTTTTTTTTTTTCCCCAACACTTTTTGTTCTTCAACAACTCTTTGGTTGTATTCTTGACAATATAATCCCTTCTCTTCCCTTCCCTTCTCTTTCCTTCTGTCCTTTGAGTACATTTTGTCAGCCCAGATGGCTCTGTCCTCTCACTACAAATGCCAAGGACTTTAGGGAGAATATAAACACCTATTTTTGGCTAGGTCTTTTCTTTCTGCATAATATGTGGCCTGAGGCTGAGCGTAATTCTGAAATCACAATTAGATTTTCCATCCAGAAACTTTTCATTTTGCATGTTGTGATACCAGGATGGAAAACTTGAAGTCCTCTTCCTTCAGGGGTGGCATCCTTATTGCATGACTGAGCAGCTCTCCCAGCCTCACCTGTTGGTTTGTCCTATTTTCATGGTTACGAGGACAACTATGTCTCATTCTCCTTTTGTCTTGTTTTCGTGGTTTGTTGATTCAAAGAAAATTACCTCAAATAAAGAAGGAAAACTTAAAAAGATAATGCAGATTATGAACACCTCAATGTGACAAATATTTATTGCTTCTTTCTAGTCTCTGGGTCAGATATCCGGGAGCGGATGTGCGGGATCCTCTGGCTCAAGGTTACGAATGCAAGTGTACTTATGCTGCTGGTAACGCTATGGCTGTTGTGAGGTTTACCTGGGGCAGGTGCGCTCACCCACGTGGCTGTCAGCAGGCCTCCGAATATGGGTTTCTGGGCTTAATGTGTGAGCCCCTCCTTAGGGCTTTCTCACACCATGGCATCTGCTTTTTACCAGTCAGAAATCCAAGAAGGAAAGAGAGAGGGCACCGAGGATTGAAGTCACTGGGTCCTCACAACCCAATCTCTGATCTTCTAATCCCATCACTTCTGCTCTTTCCTACTCATTCGAAGTGAGTGAACATTCAATCCACACTCCACTGGAGGGGATTGTACAAGGCTGTGCCTCCCAGGGAAGAGAGCTCAGTGAAGGGCATCCTGAAGGCGGCCTGTGCACCTCGCAACGCGTTTCCTTTCTACTTAGGGTAGCGGATCGTCTTTTATTACTGTAACCATTCAATTCCATGAGCAGCACCCTGTGTTCCTGTATCTTTTTGTACCTATATGATCCACCCAGGCATTAATCCACATCTTGGATTAATATTTACTACCTCACTCTTCCTACAGCCTATTTCAATTATATTCCTATATTGCAATCCGCGGCATTCCTTTACTTTCTTTTTGTTTTTGAGGCAGATTCTCAGTTTGTCACCCTGAGTAGAGTGCTAGGGCATCACAGCTCACAGCAACCACAAACTCTTGGGCTCAAGCGATTCTCTTGCCTCAGCCTCCTGAGTAGCTGGGAGCTCAGGTGTCCACAACGCCGGGCTACTTTTAGAGACGGGTCTGCCTCACTCTGGCTCTGGCTCAGGCTGGTCTGGAACCTGTGAGCTCAGGGAATCCTCTGAGCGTGCTGAGATTACAGGTTGAGCCACCACACCCAGCCTCCTTCCCTTTCTAGATCCACTTTACTTGAGAGGAATTCCACAACTGCACTTTTCTCTCTTACTGTTTTTAAAATCTATCTTCTGTTCCTGCTTTTGCTTTCCAAATGACACTGCACTAATTTTTTTTGTTTGTTGTTCTTGAGGTTTTCTCAGTCTAGAACACCTTTTACCCCCATTTGTCCAATCCCCCCAACAACTCTTCGTTAGACATAGTCACATTATCTAGAAACCTACTCAAGTCTGGGTAACGTGATTCCACAGTGAACCCACCTGCTCTGTGAATTGCTGTAACTGCATTTTTCACGTTATTATAATGTCCTGAAGTGTTTCTGTCTTCCCAGTCACACAGTGGGACTGTGCATTGAGACTCTTGTTGCGCATTCATTTTGGAATCCTACTGTCTTTCAAATATGCCTTTCTTGTTATACCTTTCTTTGTAAATCTCAAAAGATTATACATAAACTATAAACTAATTCTGTACAGGGTAGATAGTTTAATAAAGATTATTATATGTGGTTACAACTAAAATTAAATAGCCTGAGAATCTGTGTGGATGGGAAGTGATTGGGAATATCACCATGTTAACTTTAGGGACACACCGAATTGGGAATTTAGATATTTGGACTCCCCTATGAAAAACCTGGAGAATGGAAGTAATTAGAGATATATTTTATCATACTTGCAAACTTGTTTTCTATGATATTTCCAGCTTATTATAAAGAGTGGTTTCATACCTATTACCGTAATACTAAATTTAGAACTAACAAAGATCTGAAGTTTAGGAAAAGCTCACAGAGCACAACAAAGCTTTCCAGCTTTTGAAGATTAAAGGCTATATATTAACTTTAAGTATGCAAAGTGATTGTCAAATCTAAAATTTTAGAGATGATTGTTACCTACATACCGCAGATACAAAAAGAGATAGAAGATTTAATTATATGAAAAGAAAACTGAGCAAAGTAGTGCATGTGCCTGGAGACTTAGCCATCCCTGAAGGCTGGGGTGGGAGGATTGTTGAGCCCAGAAGTTTGTTTATAGCCTGGGCAGCATAGCTGACCCCATATCTGTCTGTGTGTGTGTGTGTCTCATGTGTTTATATATGAGATATATATACACACAAATATGATACGTGCATAATCACTAGGATTATGATATTTATAAAGTACGACTTCAGGTGATACCATGACCATGATTTCCTGTTTTTCTTTCAGTTAACACACTTACCTTACAGGGACTGTGCACATTTGTTCTTTTCTGTCAAGAAATGATTTTAGTCTCAGCTAAAATATAAGACAATCAGAAATCATGCTTTAATTACATAATCATAGAAGGCTACCATTTATTTATTTATTTATTCATCTATTTATTTATTTTTAGAGACAGGGTCTTGGTCTGGCACCCAGGATGGAGTGTAGTGATACAATTACAACTCACTGCAGCCGTGAACTCCGGGGCTCAGGTGATCCTCTGGCCTCAGCCCATCAGTTATCTGGAACTATGATAAGCATGTGCCACTACATCTGGATAATTTTTACATTTTTTTATAAAGAGAGCTTCTTGCTATGCTGCCCACATCGGTCTTGAACTCCTGGGCTCAAATAATCCTCCTTCCTTAGCCTCCCAAAGTGCTGGGATTTAGAACTAAGTCACTGTTCCCAGTCAAGGCTGGCTTTCTGTCCAGACTTTTTATTTTTTTTGTAGAGACAGAGTCTCACTTTATCGCCCTCAGTAGAGTGCCGTGGCGTCACACAGCTCACAGCAACCTCCAACTCTTGGGCCTAGGCGATTCTCTTGCCTCAGCCTCCCGAGTAGCTGGGACTACAGACGCCCACCACAACGCCCTGCTATTTTTTTGTTTTGCAGTTCAGCCAAGGCTGGGTTTGAACCCGCCACCTTTGGTATATGGGGCCGGCGCCCTACTAAATGAGCCACAGGCACCACCCTCTATCCACACTTTTTAATGATTGGTTTTTATGTTTTATAATCTTTGAGTAAAATTGTCATTCTGCAGAGGGAAAATAAATTCATATTAAGTTCTAAAAATAAAATTTATCTAGTCAGAGTAGATGATTTTATTAGTATACATATTCAGATTTATTCATCTTTTGTGAAATATTATCTATAAATTAAAATTCCGTATCTTTTACCTGACACTTTATTTTAAATTGTAAAATATGAAATGAGCACTGATGATTGTCTTTCCAATAGATTTTTTTAGCATCCTTTGAACACATAGCATAAAAGCATACTTTAAAGGAAAAGTAATGCCTAAAATATTTATGCTCATGTAATTTTTACCTCAATAGTAACATAAACAACTTTTTAAAAGTTTAAAAATGGCAATAAATTTTTCTCATTGAAGAATGTATGTCTTCTTTTTTTTTTTTGTAGAGATAGAGTCTTACTTTATCACCCTCAGTAGAGTGCGGTGGAGTCACAGCTCACAGCAACCTCCAGCTCTTGGGCTTAGGCGATTCTCTTGCCTCAGCCTCCCGAGTAGCTGGGACTACAGGCACCCACCACAATGCCCAGCTATTTTTTGATGCAGTTTGGCTGGGGCCAGGTTTGAACCTGCCACCCTCGGTATATGGGGCCAGCACCCTACTCACTGAGCCACAGGCGTGTCCCTGTATGCCATTTTTTAAAAAAAGAAATTGTTGTATGTCATTTTTTAAAAAAAGAAATTGTTTATGCTTAGTCTATATTTAAGGAGATTTCAAAATTTGAGTCTTATTGTGGAGACTCCATCTCATACTTATACAAATGTGTACATTTTAATCAAATGTGCTTTCTTGGTTTGACAATGTAAATGGTATAAATTTGTATTCCCAGCCCCTACTTATTGTCATTACTTGAAACATTGGCTATTTTTGCTGCAGAATGTAGCATAAAAAATGGGTAACATTTTATTCTTAGAGTTTCCTTTTTTTCCCTTTGGAAACTGATAATGTTATTCAACGATGCTTCCAAATTTTTATACTATTTGGCATATTCTTTTCAGAGCTATAAAAATTTGCTCTTTGCATAATGAAACTTCCTTTAATAGCCACTTAAAAACCCACAGAGATCATATTCTTTAGATAGGTGAGTAACTCTGGGTAATTTATAGCTTCAGAAAACTTACATTTTTGTGTGTGTTAACTGATTTCCACATATTCAGCCTAATAGTCTGCTGTTGCTCAGTCATCTTTAGTATCTTCCTGACTTGATATTTGTTTCCATTGTCTAGCTGTTCGGTGTTTCCCTATGGAGCTGTAAATTAAACTGTCTTTAAGATCTTTATTCCACTTAACATAACACTACCATTTAAAGTATATATGAATCATGTTTAGAATACTTTCTGCTTAAAGTAATACTTTGTTAAAAGCTACGCAAAATATACTTTTACCCTTTATGCTTGTGAATTTCTTTGGATCCACTGGATAAAGGACCCAATTTAGTAGAAATGCTTAAAGAAAATATTATAAGACAGGATTTTCTGAAAATTTCTCTCCTATATACTTCAGAGTATTCTGTAGTAAAGCAAATTTCTTTATTATACTTGAAACGTTAAATGCAATATGTAAGATATCTTTGGTAGGTTTCCTGATAGCCTTTCCTTTTCACTCTTCCTTTCTTCTTTATGAACTTCACACTCCAAAATTCTTAGCGGTCAAGGTTGTTCGACATGCCGTATCCCTTTGTGTTTCCTTGTGTTTTACACACTCATCCCCGTAACTAGAATGCTCTGGTGTCAGTCTGCCACCCCCTCTGATGATGCAATTTTCAATACTTATGAGATGTAATCTCGAGTGGTGATTGGCCAGTTGTTCAGTATTTTGCAACTAGGATTAAAGGATAATGAAAAAGACACTAAATACTCTATATTCCAAACTAGTAACCAAGGAAGTATTATAGAAATTAGTCATAAATATTTCTGAGAATTGAATAATAGTTGGTCATATTAGCTCTGTTATCCCACAGTCATCACCCCAGTTTCCCACCCATCGCTCTCCAACTATATAGATGGCAGAGGAGAATAAGTGAAGAATCATGTTGCCTGGGGGTTTCTGAGATGTTTTCTTTCTTTCTTTTTTCCTTCCTTCCTTCCTTCCTTCCTTCCTTCCTTCCTTCCTTCCTTCCTTCCTTCCTTCCTTCCTTCCTTCCTTTCTTATTATTTGGGATCCATTGAGAATACCAAGAATTAGGTTGCACTGATTGCATTTGTTAGGTAAAGTCCCTCCTGTAATTGTGTCCCTTCCCCAAGAGATGTGCCATACACCGTGATCCCCCATCCCCACCCCCACTCCTCCCCTTGCTCCCCTCCCACCTTCCTCTCCTCCCCCACCTGTATTAGCTCATCTACTGCCTTCATATTAGAATGGAGTACATTGGATTCTTGCTTCTACATACATGCTTTACCAAGAAGAATGTGCTCTACCTCCATCCAGGTTAATATGAAAGATGTAAAGTCTCCATCTTTTTTAATGGCTTGCATAGTATTCCATGGTATACATATACCACCACTTGTTAATCCATTCCTGGGTGGGTGAGCATTTAGATTGTTTCCACAATTTGGTGATTGTAAACTGAGCTGTGATAACAATCTAATGCAAATGTCCTTATGATAAAATGATATTTTTTTCTTCTGGGTAAATGCCCACTAATGGGATTGCAAGATCAAATGGGAGATCTAATTTGAATTCTTTGAGGAGTCTCCATACTTCCTTCCAAAAATGTACTAGTTTGGAGTCCCACCAGCAGTATAAAAGTGTTCCCTTCTTGCAAGAGGGCAATCTTTTGATATTAAAGTATCCACAAACAGGGAAAACTGGAATCTTGATTTCAGGCAGAAATTTTACTAAATTGTGGAATTAGCAGTATGACCAGGCTGCAAACAGTGTGGACAGAGTCTTCATAGGAGAGATTCATCATGTCACTTATGGACAAACATGACCACAGAGCCTGATTCCTTCTTCTTTGCCAAAAATATTTCAGGGGAAATACTGGTTCAGGCACCAGAATAGGAACAGATGATAGTAAACCTGTCACGGAGAAGAGAATACCTTCAAACTTGAAAGCTTCAAAAGTTTTCAAGAAGAAGAAATAGAGTACCTTGGAAATCCCTATGATCTTTCTTCTTAAAAAATAATCAAGAATATTTCACCGTGGATATATTATTATTTATGACTATGTTCTTCATTGAAAATATGCAAGAACATTCCATAGTATTATTTTGTGAACGTATAATGCTCATGTATCTTTTCCTCAATATATAAAAATGTATCTAGTTAATGCAGTCAAATTACATTATTCAAAAATATATTTGAAATATATTCCCACATTCTAATAATGTATTTATTAAATGCATTTATCAACTTTGTATTAAACAGTGTATTAATTGTTTAACATTTGTGTTGGAAATATTATTTGCTTATATTCTTTTTTTTCTGGATGCTGGAGTGGGGAACCAGGATAGGGACAAATTGTCAGTACTTAAAATGCTGTAATATAAAAAAGGAAAAACTGGACACCAGTAGTCAACAGAGGTTATTCCAAAACCCTCCAAGTGCTCTAAAAGTCAGTGGTTCCAGGCCAGGCATGGTGGCTCACTCCTGTAATCCTAGCACTCAGGGAGGCCAAGGTGTATGGATTTCTTGACCTCACAGGTTCGAGACCAATCTGAGCAAGAGTGAGACATTGTCTCTACTAAAAATAGAAAAACTGAGGCAAGAAGATTGCTTCAGCCCAAGAGTTGGAGGTTGATGTGAGCTATGATGCCATAGCATCTATCCAGGTAGACAGCTTGAGACTCTGTTTCAAAAAATAATAATAATACTAGGCTCGGTGCCTGTGGCTCAATGGGCTAAGGTGACAGCCACGTACACCTAAGCTGATGGGTTCACACCCAGCCAGGCCCGCCAAACAACAATGACGGCTGCAACCGAAAAATGGCTGGGCGTTGTGGTGACACCTGTAGTCCCAGCTACTTGGGAGGAGAGGCGAGAGACTTGCTTGAGCCCAGGAATTGGAGGTTGCTGTGAGCTGTGATGCCACAGCACTCTATCCAGGGTGGCAGCTTGAGGCTCTGTCTCAAAAAAGAAAAAATAAATAATAATGATAATAATAATAAAAAAGTAAAAGTTGGTGGTTCCAAACTTAGTGAATAGTCAGCTCCTTTCCCTGCCCAGTCCACATTCCCAAGTACAAGCCTGCGTAGTGAGTGCTCTGGGGAGGGCAGCAGATAGGATTTGAGTGAGGACCGAGGTTAATATTTTCATCCAGGCTGAGCAGCATCTTTAGAACATGAAAGTGAACAGAGAGTCGATATTATTAAGGAATCTGCATCCCACCAGGAGAGGGAAATTTAAAATGGAATTTTTGGAAGCAATAAAAGGAGATCAATCAAACCATTTTGTTTGTGCACATGACCTCGTCCAGATTAATAACCATTTAGAACCAACATCACAGTCTGGGGAGAAGGGACAAGAAGGCAATTTGGTCTCTTCTAGTCCAAAGAGCATGAATTTCAGAAAGTGACAGAACTCAACATTTATCCATTTCTCAGCTTTGGAATTTATGTATGCTATTTTCTCTCAAAATTTTATTTATTCATGAAAACTAGACCATTAATATCATCCTAACAAATGGACATTTGGCACATAGTTGAGGTCCTAAATCTACTTTTTCTTTTTTTGTTTTTCTTAGTACAAACTTTTCTGACATAATTTCTTCCTGGAAATTGGGACTATTTTCCTTCTATATTAAACCATATTATTTTTTTTTTATTATTTCAACCAGTTGCATTGTAAGGCTGTATTGCAATAATTAGCATTCACAATTTTTTTTTATTATTGTGTCATCTCTTTGACTGTAGGCACATAATTATCTTGGGATTTTTAATTCCTGTCAATGTTTAGACAATATTATCTGCTTGCTATGTTCTAGGTGTTTGTGATATAGACATAAAAAGGGAAAGTGTATTTTACAGAGCAAAATACAGTGAAGATGACAGGCAGCTAAATGGGAAATTTCACTAGAATAGATGTATGCCTACAGAGAATGGGAGGTCAGAAGAGAGACTTGCTCAGAGAAGGGGCAGTGATCCAACTCGTACCAGCATACAGCATGCTTACTCTCTTGTCTTTTTGCAGAACTAGTGCTCTCTGAAACTTGAATATAGACAGGGACTAGACAGTTGAAAGATGAAAAATAATTCTAGGTCAGGGATTTTTCTTATATTATGAAATAGATACTAAATATTTAGGTTTTTAAAGCCAGATGTTAGCCTTTTGGTTTTTAAAGACAGATGGTAATATCTATTCAATGCTATTGTTGTAGTGTAAAAGTAGACAACAACAATATATAAAGGCAAATACATTAGCATAGAGGGGTAGATAAATGTGGTTTGTAGAGAAATTTAGAAATAGTTATTAATGACATGTAAAGTGTAAATATAAGTGTGATGAGAATTAAGATAACTTATGCCATATAATACTGGGGAAGGAAATATAGTAGATTATAAATTCAAGTGCAAAAATATTTCTTCAACAACGTCTTTCTGTTTATAAACAACCATCACTATGCCAACATAACCATGAGCCATTTAAATCAGAGGTATGGCATGGCTGTATTTTCTCTTTACACATATCATCTTTAAAAATTGATGGACATTCATTTAAAGGGATCAAATGGAGTGAGAAATACTTTGAGTTTGCCCAACTGAAAGGGGATGAGAGATTGTCATAGGACACAGATGGCGAGAGCAGGCAAAAAATGTTAAAATTTTGTAGATAAATCTTGCTAATATATCATTAATATTAATAACTACCAAGAGAGGTTGAAATAAAGCTGTATGATATCAACATTTTAACATGAGCTCATTTTTAAATACTCAAGAAGTAGAGAATTAAAGAGTAAAGTAAGTATATGTATGTGCAGATACTTAACTTCATTGTTAAAAATGTTAATTTTTTTCCAGAACATTTAGATAAATAGGAATGAGTTAATGACAATACAATTAATGTTGTTCAGTAGGAAAAAATGTGATTGATCATTTTATGGTAGAACTGAATACTTATTTTTTCTGTGAACTTTTTCTCCTTTAGGTAAGAATTAAGATTGGTGACAGGTTAATCCATATACCATTTATCTTTTTTTCTGAAGAAATTACAGACTTTGGTTGTGGCAATGTCAATGTTATCAGTTGTTTCCCTGGCAAAGATAATGTTGCATCACATCTAAATTATGATATTCTTTTTTCTTCTGGTCGACAGAAAGAGGAGAAAGCACGGAAGAATGACTTTATAAGACCATGTGGCGAATTGTAAATTTTCAAGAGCAAAAATTTAACAATGATGCTAATAGATCTTATAGTTTTTTACATATCTCTTTTAACATACACTTCTAAGTCTATGCCACTGACACATTTGGTTCCTTCCTTCCTAGGCAGCAGCAACAGCAGAAGCACAGAGATATTGGATGCTCAGTGTGACAAGACTGATGGGTTGGTGGTCTTTCAAAGGATTTATATCCATCACTGAAGGAAGAGTAAGAAGGAAATGGCATTTACAAGATCTAAAGAACAAAGCCCCTATTAAGAACGGAGATTTAAACATCATTTAACAGTGTCCCCTATCCAGCTTCATATGTCACTTGAAACTTATTTAAACTTCAAGTACAAAGTAAGATAGTGTAAGATTAAAGGTCTAACAAGCTCACATTTATTTTCCTCGTTTCAGAAAGGAAATGTGAGCTTGTTAGACCTTTAATCTTAACCTATCTCATTTTAATTTTCTTTTTTTCTAGATTTCAAAAACGTGAAGCAAGTGGTGGAGCATTGCTTCCTGGGGTTTCCTGGGGGTGGTGCCCCTTCAGCTGACTCCTGCCTCTGGACCTGTTCTCTATCCAACCCTGGCTGCCCCAGTGTCCAATGTGAGCCGAGCGTCTAACCCTGTACATTCTACTTGCTGGCGACTCAAGGCGTGCCAGTCTTACTAACACTCCCAGGGGCTGGAAGATAGTTAAAATTATGATTCATCTTGAGATTTTTTTCTAGCTATTATTCTGAGAGTATATGTATCATGCAAATCTTTACATCTTACTTATTATTTGGGGTATCATGTTTATATTTTACAAAGTTTCTTGAAAACAAGATCTAGATAGGTAATACCTCAAAAGTTATGGGATGGTTTTAGAAACCAGTTAGGGTAAGCTTTTCATCTTTCTTGACAGCAGAAAGAAAAGTGGGATAATTTCTTCATCCTATATTGACATTATTTTGAATTTTTCAAGATCTAGATAATAGGGCATTCATTGCTTCCTCTTTTCCTTTAATGTATTTATCTCAACAACAAAACAAACAAACAAACAAGTTGTGGCCCTCAGAGGCAAGATTGAAATTTAAATCTTCAATTTGTTTCTAATCATATTATATGTCCTTACCACCACTGCAGCTTTATTCCCCCAGATTTCAAAGTGACAAGTAACTGTAAACAATTTAAAAATTCCCTTTTATCTATTTCATATCATGTTAATGAAAAGAGTCTGGTAGGCCTCAGTGTCTGTAGCTCAGCGGCTAGGACTCCAGCCACATAACACCGGAACTGGCGGGCTCGAATCCAATCTGGGCCCTCCAAACAACAATGACAACTACAACCAAAAAAGGCTGGACATTGTGGAGGTTGCCTATAGTCCCAGCTACTTGAGGAGGCTGAGGCAAGAGAATCCCTTAAGCCCAAGAGTTTGAAGTTGCTGTGAGCTGTGATGTCATAGAACTACCAAGGGCGACATAGTGAGACTCTGTCCCAAAAATAAATAAATAAAATAAAATAAGATAAGATAAGATAAGATAAAATAAAAACAAAAGAGTCAGGTAGTTAGCCTCATATAGATATAAAAATTTAGATCTAGGAACATGTGTTTTGTTATAAGAGAAGTAAAGAAAGCTTGTGACACAGAATTAAGTATATGATTTAAATTAATCAGAGGACAGGATTCATATTCTTATTCTGCCACACATAAACTGTAAACTTGAGTAAGATATTTTTTCTCTCTTTAGTCTGTAACATATTTGTAAAATCAGCTACCTACCATGGGTGTAGTGCACATTAAACTAATTATTAAATATAAATTATGCAGATAAAAATATAGCCTATGGTAAATAATTATTATAAATTACTCATTTTCAACTATTAAAATTCCATTCTTATTAAAATAAATTTAACAACAATCGATTTCTACATTTCCCAAATTGTTTTCCAGGACATACTATTTCAATATAATTTTTAAAAGTGGCTAATGTTTGCACAGATACTAAATTTCAGATTTAATGCTCTAAGATAGAAAACATTCTGTCTCAGAGAGAATTAACCTACTTTGTTTTCATGTAAATATTCATGGAAAGATTGATGCTGCTATTCAAAATGAAATGAAGAGTTTACATAATTTCTTGGCTAATATCATCTCAAATTTTTACACTGAAAGCGAAGTTTTATAATGCTTCATAGAATTTGTTCTTTCTAAAGTTTCTCTAAATTTATCATTATCATAATGTTAAAATACATATTTATACTAACATAATATATTTAAATATCTTGACAAGTATGTAAGGACATATATATATTTCAAAATTATTAAATCATTTTTATTGTGGTTACAGAAAGTTGTCTGTACTGATTACTAATGAAGACAAATGCCTAAAATTTCTGCCTCATAAATGGGCATTACCAGAGAAACAATCTCTCTGTTTGTTATTGGCGAGCTTACTTATGTTTTACTCAGATGGAAATCTTTAAGGAAGTCACATTGAAATCATGTGAAATACTCTTTTTTTTTTTTTTTTGGCCGGGGCTGGGTTTGAACCCACCACCTCTGGCATATGGGGCTGGCGCCCTACTCCTTTGAGTCACAGGCACCGCCTGAAATACTCATTAAAAATAGACTACTGAGTTTATATAACATTCTCTTCCAGAATTATTTTTCTTATATATTTTTTTTAAATTTCAGATTAATATGAGGGTACAAATGTGTAGGTTATATTGTTTTTATTTCTAAGGTAAAGTTCAAGTTGTAGTTGAGCTCTCCATCCAGGGGACGTGCTGAACACCCTAACATAGTACACATTAGGTCAGGGGTCCTCAAACTTTTTAAACAGGGGACCAGTTCAGTGTCCCTCAGACTGTTGGCAGGCCGGACTATAGTTTAAAAAAAAAAAATGAACAAATTCTATGCACACTCCACATATCTCATTTTGAAGTAAAAAATGGGAACAAATACGATATTTAAAATGAAAAAAAAATAAAGTTAAATCAACAAACTTACCAGTATTTCAATGGGAACTATGGCTGGCCTGCTTTGAGCTAATGAGATGGTCAATATCCAGTTCTATATTTGTCACTGCTAGTCATAACAAGTGATGCAAGTGTGCATCAGTTAGTCTAGATTTGGTTGGAGATTTCAAATGTTTCATTCTGGAAAAAGTCTGTTCACAGACATAAGTGCTGCCAAAGATGGTTGCCATTTTGAGTGCATGGTTCCTGAGATTAGGATATGTCTCAGAGGGGAGAGATGCATAGAAATTAGGAAGGCTGCTTGACTTGA
>CAUYON010107080.1:0-31144 GCA_963573935.1 Arctocebus calabarensis
CTAGGGAGGCTGAGGCAATAGAATCACTTAAGCCCAGGAGTTTGAGGTTGCTGTGAACTGTGATGCCACGGAACTCTGCTGAGGGGAACATAGTGAAACTCTGTCTCAAAAAAAAAAAAAAAAAAAAAAAAAGGCTTGGCCCCTGTGGCACAATGGGCTAAGGCGCCACCCCCGTACACCAGGGCTGGTGGGTTCAAATCCAGCCCGGGCCGCCAAACAACAATGACGGCTACAACCAAAACATGGCCGGGCATTGTGGTGGGCGCCTGTAGTCCCAGCTGCTTGGGAGGCAGAGGCAGGAGAATCACTTGAGTCGAGGAATTGGAGGTTGCTGTGAGCTGTGATGCCACGGCACTCTACCCAGGGTGACAGCTTGAGGCTCTGTCTCAAAAAAAAAAAAAAAAAAAAAAAGAAGGCAGGGCAGCACCCATGGCTCAGTTGGTAAGGTGCCGGCCCCATATACTGAGGGTGGGTAGGTTCAAACCCGGCCCTGGCCAGACTGCAACAAAAAAATAGCCGGGCATTGTGGCGGGTGCCTGTAGTCCCAGCTACTCCAGAGGTACTCCGGAGGCTGAGGCAAGAGAATCACCTAAGCTCAGGAGTTGTAGGTTGCTGTGAGCTGTGTGACACCACGACATTCTACCCAGGGCAATAAAGTGAGACTTTGTCTCTAAAAAAAAAAAAAAAGGGTGGTGTCTGTGGCTCAGTGAGTAGGGCCTTAGCCCTATATACTGAGGGTGGTGGGTTCAAACCCAGCCCCGGCCAAATTGCAACAAAAAAAATAGCCGGGCATTGTGACAGGTGCCTGTAGTCCCAGCTACTCAGGAGGCTGAGGCAAGAGAATTGCCTAAGCCTAGGAGTTGGAAGTTACTGTGAGCTGTGATGCCATAGCACTCTACCGAGGGTGTTAAAGTCAGACTCTGTCTCTTAAAAAAAAAAGCAGGTCCAGGCCAGATTCAGTGGCTCACATCTGTAATCTTAGCATTCTAGAAGGCTAAGGCAGGAATATTACTTGAGCCCAGGAGTTTGAGGTTGCTGTGGCTATGACAGCAAGGCACTCTACCCAAGGCGACAAAGTGAGCCTCTGTCTCAAAAAAATAAAATATAGGCTAGGTGCAGTGGCTCATGCCTGTAATCCCAGCACTTGGGAGGCTGAGGTGGGTGGATGCCTGAATTCACAGGTTCAAAACCAGCCTGAGCCAGAGTGAGACCCCATCTTAAAAAAAGTAGCCAAGTGTTGTGGCAGGTGCCTGTAGTCCCAGCTACTCAGGAGGCTGAGGCAAGAGGAACACTTGAACCCAAGAATTTGAGGTTGGTGTGAGCTATGATGCCAGGGCATTCTACCAAGGGTGACCAAATGAGACTGTCTCAAAAACTATATATATAAGCCGGGCGCGGTGACTCAGCACTGTGGGAGGCTGAGGCGGGAGGATTGCTTGAGCTCAGGAGTTCAAGGTTTGTCTGATTGAGAGTGAGACCCCGACTCATTGAAAAAAAAAAACTGAAAAACCCAGCGGGGCGCCCTGGGGAGCACCTGTAATCCCAGTGGCTTCGGAAGCTGAGGGAGCAGGATGCCCAACCGGAGTCTGAGGTTGCAGTGAGCTACGATGCCACTGCACTATGCTCAGGACATAGGGTAGAACTCTGTCTAAAAAAAAAAAAAAAAAAAAAAAGGAAAATAAACCTATATATATAAAATAAAATAAGCAATGCAGGTGCATAATATCTTGTCCAGTAATTTGAAATTGGAAAACGTTTGAAAATCTAAAGATTTAGACCAGGCACGATGGCTCACATCTCCCAAGATGGATGGATTGCTTGAGCTCAGGAGTTCCAGACCAGCCTGAGCAAGAGCAAGACCTCATCTCTAAAAATAGCGGGGCATTGTGGCAGGCGCCTGTAGTCCCACCTATTTGGGAGGCTGAGGCAAGAAGATCACTTGAGTCCAAGAGTTTGAGGTTGCTGTGAGCTACCACACAGTAGCACTCTACCCAGGGTGACACAATGAGACTCCTGTCTCTTTTTGTTTGTTTGTTTGAGACTGAGTCTCACTCTGTTGCCCTGCGATGAGTACCGAGGCTCATAGCTCATAGCAACCTCAAACTCTTGGGCTCAAAGGATCCTCCTGCCTCAGCCTCCCAAGTAGCTGGGACTACAGGCGCCTGCCATAATATCTGGCTATTTTTTATTTTTTTAGAGATAGGATCTTACTGTTGTTCAGGCTGGTCTCGAACTCCTTAGCTCAAGTGATCCACCGAGGTGTAAGCCACCACGCCCTACTGAAAACCCCAGGTTTTGTCTTGAGTCATTTGGCAGCAACTCTGCCCTGCTGATGAGAGGTTACTCTTTTGCTGCAGAGATAATTATATGAGCCGCTGCCCTTGCTGGGTCTTTTGTGTGCTATCTTGGATGTTCACCACCAAGCCACCTTTTCAAAATCTGAAAAATTCTGAGCTCCAAAATGCAACTGACTCCAAAGGTTTCTGAGAGGGTTATCTAGCAGTGTCTGCTGAATGAAAGAAGGAAATGGCCAGCTGGGTGGGCGAATGCGAATTATTTAGCCCTTGCCTAGCACAGAGTAAGAGCTTGACAGCATTGTCCGCGGGTCCCACCAGGCCTCACCTGTGGCAGGATGTGCTGAGTGTGGTGCACCCAGTTGGCCATGGAGTCTACCAGTTCCAGCACTGGGATACCCTCAAAGTCGGGGTTCTCTTCATAGGAGTCGCGCCCAGCGCCGCCCTCCTCCTCCTCATCACCTTCCTCCTCTCCAAACTGGTAGAAGCCCAGCGGGCTGATCTGCGTGGCGGCCGAGATGCGGGCGATCTGGGCACGCAGGTAGTTGGCCTCGTTGCCAGGGAAGGGCGGGTAGCTGATGACGGGCGCGTCCAGGTAGCCGGTGAGGAACTTCCTGATCTTTCGCGCGTTCACGATCTGGGCCGGCGTGACGTGGGGCAGCCGCGTCCACGGCCGGCCAGGCTCGTTGCACACGAAGTACAGGTACTTGTTGGTGCCTGTGCGGCTGTCCTCCTTGGGAATGACGGGCGGCGGCTTCCACGTGGACTTGGGGACAGCTTCGGCGACCTTCTCTTCGTCCTCCTCGCCCTCCTCCTCCAAGTGGCCCTCCATGGCCTCGCCGCCCTCGATCAGCTCCTCTGCCTCCTCCTCCTCGCCCTCCTCCTCGCCCTCCCGGAATTCCACCTCTGCCACCAGGTAGTTGCGGCGGAGCCCCAGCATCTTACCCCAGAAGCGGCACGTGTGGATGGGCTGCTGCTCCACCAGCTGCTTCAGAGCCAGGAAGACGCGGAAACTCTCATCTGAGCTCAGCCCCACGCCGGCCTGCCCGAAATGGAAGGCCGCCTCCATGATGTTGGGCACCGCGGTGTCTGTCTGCCGGGGTGGGATGAGGGGCACAGGGAAGAAGGCTGAAGCCTTGCTCCCTAGCCTGGCCCCTAGACTGTTCCAGGGTAAAGAGACCTAAAATGCTCTGAAACTCAGTTCCAGCCAGTGAGATGGAGGGGAAGTCCTTAGGTACAATGTCCCTTGATGGAAAAGAAAAGGAGAAAATTTTTAGTCCTTCATCCTTCCCTCTTCGTCCTGCCTGGAATGGGAATGTGAGAGCTCAAGCCACAGCAGCTGCCTTGGGGCCATGAGGCAACACACAGAGACAAAGTCCTACATCCTGATAGTAGGGGTGCTGACAGGTGAACACTGCTTAACTGCTTGGTCCCCAGGTCATCACTGAGTTGCCTTACCTACTGAAGTCTCCTTGTTCTATGGGGCAAAGAAGGAACTCTGAGGCTCGGCGCCTGTGACTCAACGGGCTAAAGCACCAGCCACATACACCTGAGCTGGCAGGTTTGAATCCAGCCCAGGTCCGCCAAACAACAGTGACAGCTGTAACCAAAAACTGGCTGGGTGTTGTGGTGGGCGCCTGTAGTTCCAGCTACTCGGGAGGCAGAGGCAGAGACTCACTTGAGCCCAGGAATTGGAGGTTGCTGTGAGCTGTGATGCCACGGCACTCTATCCAGGGGGACAGCTTTAGGTGCTATCTCAAAAAAAAAAAAAAAAAAAGAAGGAACTTTGGGCCATGTTTTCTATGACTTGCAGACAAATGCACTCCTAAACATACACTCACAACAAATTCGGGGCAGAGACGGTCGTGAATTGAGGGATCAGTGATGTTGGAGGACGGTACTAAGTCCTCACTGCACCCACCTCAACCATCTGCTTGGTTCACACAGCTGGGGAATGGGAAGAGGGAGCCAGAGGAGGAAGTGAGATGTTCACCCGCACGGCCACAAACCAATGTGCTTCCCTTTCTCGCGTGGAAATAAATGCCTTTCACCCACATCCACGTGGTAATTTTTCATTTAATCAGTCCAGAAATCATTATGAAAGACCCAGTGGGTGTCAGCCCAGGCTAGGCCCTGAGCCATGTTAGAGAATAAAACAAGAGAACCCACCCTGTGAGGTCAGCATGAACTACACCAAACCGGAGAGACTGTGTGCTCTCTTGCCAGAATTTGAAATCAGGATGGAGAGAGAGGGACTGAGGAAGGCAGTATAAGGGTCCTCAATGATGTCCCTGCCCTAATGCTCAGAACCTATGATTATGTGAGCTCACATGACAAAGGGACATTGCAGGTGTGATTAAGGTGAAGATCTTGAGATGTGGAGATGATTATTCAGATAGGCCCCATGAAATCAGGAGGGCTCTGATAAGTAAAAGAGGGAGATGACAGGCTCGGCACCTGTAGCTCAGTACTTAGGGCGCTGGCCACATGCACCAAGGCTGGTGGGTTCAAACCCAGCCCTCGCCTGCTAAAAACGACAACAACAAAAAATATCCAGGCATTGGCGGGTGCCTGTAGTCCCAGTTACTTGAGGGGCTGAGGCAAGAGAATCACTTAAGCTCAGGAGTTTGAGGTTGCTGTGAGCTGTGATGCCACAGCACTCTATAGAGGGGAGGGTGACTAGTGAGACTCTGCCTCAAAAAAAAAGAGGGAGACAGAGAAGAGTCATGATGGAGGTGATGATGGAAGCAGGAGACAGAGGCCCAGAGAGGTTGGAAGATGAGCTGCTGGCTGTCAAGGTGGAGGAAGGAATGCAGATGACATCTAGAAACTGGAAGAGGGAAGGACTCAGATTCTCTCCCTAGAGTCCTCAGAGGGAACACAGCCCTGCTCACACCGTGATTTTGTCCAGCAAGAAGCATTTGGAACTTCTGACCTCCAGAACTGTGAGATAAAGTATTTGTGTTGTTTTAAGCCACTACATGTGTGGTAACTTTTTACAGCAGAAATAGGAAATGAACACAGGACCAGTCTCTGTGTATGGATGGAAGTAAAACATGTGAATTGGGAAACACATACTAGATCTTCCACCAGCTACATGGAGAGACAGCGGGGGCTCATGCTGGTAAGCTAGCACTCCAAGAAAGTGAGGGAGGAGGGGGTGGGAGAATCACTTGAGATCAGGAGTTCAAGCCTGAGCAAGACTGAGACCTGTCTCTACTAAGAGCAGGAAAACTAGCTGGGTTAGCTGGATATGGTGGTGGACACCTGTAATCCCAGCTACTCAGAAGGCTGAGGCAGGAGGATCACTTGAGCCCAGGAGTTTGAGGTTGCAGGAAGCTATAATGACACCATGGCACTCTAGTTGGGGTCTTAAAGAAAAAAATAAAGTGTTGGCAGACCTGGTTCCCTCTAAGGGCTATCAGGGAGAATCTCTCCTATGCCTCTCCCCTGGCTTTTGGTGGATCACTGGTAATCTTTGGTATCCCTTGGTTTGTAGAAGCATCAACCCAATCTCTGCCTTCACCTTCACATGACACTCTTCTTCTTCTTTTTTTAAGAGACAGAGTTTTACTTTGTCGCCCTCAGTAGAGTGCCAAGGCGTCACACCTCACAGCAATCTCCAGCTCTTGGACTTAGGCAATTCTCTTGTCTCAGCCTCCAGAGTAGTTGGGACTACAGGTGCTCACCACAACACCTGGCTATTTTTTGTTGCAGTTTGGCTGGGGCTGGATTTGAACCCACCACCCTCAGTATATGGGGCCGACACCCTACTCACTAAGCCACAGGTGCTGCCTTACATGACATTCTTCCTATGTATGTGTCTATGTCTAGATTTCCCCCACCTTTAAAATTTTCTTTTTATGAGATGGAGTCTCTACTGGCACCCTCAGTAGAGTGCTATTGTATCACTGCTCACAGCAACCTCAAACTCTTGGGCTTAAGCGATTCTCTTGCCTCAGCCTCCCAAGTAGCTGGGACTACTGTTACCTGCCACAACACCTGGTGATTTTTAGAGATGGAGTCTCACTCTGGCTAAGGCTAGTCTTGATCCCATGAGCTCAGGCAATCCACTCACCTCAGTCTCCCTAAGTGCTGTGATTACAGGTCTGAGCCACTGTGCCAACCTCTTTTTTTTTTTTTTTTTTTGAGACAGGGTCTCACTATGTCGCTCTTGGTAGAATGCCACGGTATCATAGCTCACAGCAACTTCAAACTCCTGGGCTCAAGGGATTCTCTGCCTCAGCTTCTCTAGTAATTGGGACTACAGGCATCCACCACAATGCCTACCTATTTTTAGACAATGGGGTCTCGATCTAGCTCGGGCTGATCTCACTCCTGAGCTCAAGCAATCTGCCCACTTTGGCTTCCCAGAGTGCTGGGAGTACAGCCGTGAGCCACCAGGCCTGGCCACTCAGGCTGATCTTGAACTCCTGGCTTCAAGTGATCCTCCCACACTGGCCTCCCAAACTGTTGGGATTATAAGTGTGAGCCACCATGCCTGGCCCCAATTTTCCCAGTTTGTTTTATTTTATTTTTTGAGGCAGAATCTAACCATGTTGCCCTGGGTAGAATGCTGTGGCACCATAGCTCACAGCAACCTCCAATTCCTGGACTCAAGCGAGTCTCCTGCCTACCCCTCCCAAGTAGCTGTGACTGCAGGCACCCACCACAATGCCAGGCCATTTTTTGGTTGCAGCTGTCATTGTTGTTTGGTGAGCCCGGGCTGGATTCGAACCCACCAGCTCAGGTGTAGGTAGCTGGCACCTTAGCCCGTAGAGCCACAGGCGCCAAGCCTGCCCAGTTATTTTTTTGGTTGGAGTTGTCATTGTTGTTTAGCAGGCCAGGGCCAGCTCTAACCCGCCAGTCACGGTATATGTGTCAGGTGCCCTCCTCACTAAGCTACAAGCACCAAGCCTCGCAAGCCCCTTTTCCACTGCCTGTCTTCTATGGTAGAAGCTTAGCAGCCACTTTTCCAGCTTCCCTTGCTCCTAGGAAAGGCCATGTGACCCAATTTTGGCCAATAAATGCAAGCAGAAGTTTCTTTTTTTTTTTTTCAGAGACAGAGTCTCACTTTATCGCACTCGGTAGAGTGCCATGACGTCACACAGCTCATAGCAACCTCCAACTCCTGGACTTAGGCGATTCCTCTTGCCTCAGCCTCCCAAGTAGCTGGGACTACAGGCGCCCGCCACCACGCCTGGCTCTTTTTCTGTTTTGCAATTTGGCCGAGGCCGGGTTTGAACCCGCCACCTTCTGTATATGGGGCCGGCGCCCTACTCGATGAGCCACAGGCGCTGCCCAAGCAGAAGTTTTTTAAGGAGCTCCAGGGAAATTTTTGCTCCCTCGATTTAATAAAAATATGAGGAATAAGAAAATGCTCCCTCCTCCCATTTGAAGCACTGTCGTGTGAATATGATGTCTGGAGCTGCAGCAGTCACTTTTTTTTAAACATAAAGTGGCAACTCAGTCCCAAACATCTGCATGATGAAGAAGGCAGAGCAGGTGGAGGAAAGAGATGGGATTTGTGAAGGCTTAGAGGCCATACCAACTGTACCTGTCACCAGATTTGTGGGTACAGTGAGGTAATTACATGTTCTGCTGAAGTACTTGGGCTGCTTGAATCAAGCACTTACAGCCAGAAGCAAGCCTTGCTGACTGCACTGGACAGAGAGGGGATTTCTACCCAGCCTACTTTTTTTTTTTTGTAGAGACAGAGTCTCACTTTATCACCCTCGGAAGAGTGCCATGGAGTCACAGCTCACAGCAACCTCCTACTCCTGGGCCTAGGCGATTCTCTTGCCTCAGCCTCCCGAGTAGCTGAGACTACAGGCGCCTGCCACAAAGCCCGGCTATTTTTCTGTTTTACAGTTTGGTCGAGGCCAGGTTTGAACCCACCACCGTCAGTACATGGGGCCGGCGCCCTACTCACTGAGCCACAGGCGCCGCCCAATACCCAGCCTACTTTGATGCTGAAAATTGCTCTCTGCATTTAGATACAGGGAGGGAGATCAAGGTGAGGGGAGAAGATAGCTCTCGATGCGCCTTCATTAGGGAACCACCCATTAGGGAATAGTCCTAAACATGACTATTACATATGGAAAAAAGTCTATTTTGTGGGCGGCACCTATGGCTCAAGGGAGTAGGGCGCTGGCCCCATAGGTCAGAGGTGGCAGGTTCAAACCCAGCCCTGGCCAGAAACTGCAAAAAAAAAAAAAGTCTATTTTGTCTAAGTCACTCGTTTACGTTTCGCTGACATCAACTTTCTTTTTTTCTTTTTGTAGAGACAAGAGTCTCATTTTATGGTTCACGGTAGACTACCGTGGTGTCACACAGCTCACAGCAACCTCCAAGTCCTGGGCTTAGGCCATTCTCTTGCCTCAACCTCCCAAGTAGCTGAGACTACAGGCGCCTGCCACTCAGCCCGGCTATTTTTCTGTTTTGCAGTTTGGCCGAGGCTGGGTTTGAACTTGACACCTTAAGGCATATGGGGCCAGTGCCCTACTCGATGAGCCACAGGCGCCACCCCACTTTTTTTTTTTTTTTTGAGACAGTCTCACTATTTCGCTCTGGATAGAGTGCTATGGTGTCATAGCTCACAGCAACCTCACCTCTTGGGCTTAAGCAATTCTCTTGCCTCAGCCTCCCAACTAGCTGGGACTACAGGTGCCCGCCACAACGCCCAGCTATTTTTTGGTTGTAGTTGTCATTGTTGTTTGGCAGGCCTGGATTTGAACCCACTAGCTCCAGTGTATGTGGCTGGCACCCTAGCAGCCGAGCCATAGGCACCAAGCTCATCACCTGTTTTTTAACTTAAAGTGACTTACATTGTCATACAAATACAGTAAGTTGTCAGTGTTTGGAGTGTGTTAAAATAATACGAAAGTTAGTCTAAAATTATATGTCTGAAAATGCGAAATTTTCAAAGCAGATGTGCAGCGATGGAAGATTACGCTATCAAAATGGCAGCACCCACTATGCTGCTGCTGTAAATGGTGGACAGGAGAGTCCTGGAGCTGGAACCACCCAAAGAACAAAGATACAGAATCCAGAAATGCACCCAAATATTTCTTTTTTCTTTTTTTTTTTTTTTTTTGAGGCAGAGTCTCAAGCTGTCACCCTGGATAGAGTGCTGTAGCATTATAGCTCACAGCAACCTCTAATTCCTGGGCTCAAGCGAGTCTCTTGCCTCCGCCTCCCAAGTAGCTGGGACTACAGGCACCCGCCACAACGCCCGGCCATTTTTTGGTTGCAGCCGTCATTGCTGTTTGGTAGGCCCGGGCTGGATTCGAACCTGCCAGCTAAGGTGTATGTGGCTGGCGCCTTAGCCCGTTGAGCCACAGGCGCTGAGCCTGCACCCGAATATTTCAAGGAGGGACAAGAAACTATTCCATAAATGCAGCTGGGGACCATGGCTAGCCATTTAGAAGAAGTCGAAATGAGAGCCTTGCCTCACACTTGCTAGAAAAAAATAAATATAAAATGCCGAACTATGCATTTTTTATGAGTTGCTTCCTAGAAGCATGCACAGACCACGAACGCTCCCAATTTTGTTCTTACCCAGACCCCATTTTAAGAACTCCAGCTCCAAGTTCTAAGAGGGTCGGCCTCCAGAGACTGGGGGCCCTGAGGGGGTAGAGCTTCCCAAGACATAGAATTTCAACAGGGGCTTTATCCTGATGGCGTTCTAAGGAGGCGGGGCGCATTTCCAAGGGGGAAATGACAACCAAATGGTTCAAGGAGATAACGGCAGTCTTTAATTTAAAACCCTCCTCCCTATACTCTCAGGCTCAGTGTCAGTAGCTCAGCGGTTAGGGCACCAGCCACATGTAGTGGCTGGTGGGTTCCAACCCAGCCCGAGACTGCTAAATAAACAAACAAAAAAAATACGGGCATTGTGCCGGTTGCCTGTAGTCCCAGCTACTTGGGAGGCTGAGGCAAGAGAATCTCTTCAGCCCAAGAGTTTTTTTTTTTTTGAGACAGAGTTTCTCTTTAATCACCCTTGGTAGAGTGCTGTGGCGTCACAGCTCACAGCAACCTCCAGCTCTTGGGCTTAGGCGATTCTCTTGCTTCAGCCTCCTGAGTAGCTGGGACTATAGGCGCCCACCACAATGCCCGCCTATTTTTTTGCAGTTTGACTGGGGCCAAATTTGAACCCGCCACCCTCGGTATATGGGGCCAGGGCCCTACTCACTGAGCCACAAGCACCGCCCAGCCCAAGAGTTTGAGGTTGCTGTGAGCTGTGATGCCACAGCGCTCTACTGACGGTGTCATAGTGAGACTGTCTCAAAAAAAAAAAAAAATTAGAATGCATACTCCCAGAAAAAGCTGTCCTTCATGCCTAGGATTTGGCACTCTGCTCACTTGAGCGTTCTGCTTGCCCAAGGACCCATTCATAAGTCATATTGTGATTCGGGCATTCTCCCACCATCCCACCCCACTGTCACCAGAATCCTACAATCTCATAAGCATATTAGCAAGCACAGATCAGCAGGAGCATCTGCAGATAGGGTGGTTATAGCTCCAACTCTGAAAGTCACAGTCCTCCCTTCCTAGTCCTGTCCTTGGCACTTCCTAGTGTCGTGCCCTCTGAGCCTCAGTTTCCATAAAATGGGAATCATGCACAGCACTTGCCTTGTGTTTCAGGGGTGAAAAGGGACAACGCTCCTAAAGCTCTTAGGAGACTTAAGTGTCAGAATTATTACGAAGAGTTTACAACAAAGGTCTGTTGATCGAGTAAAAGCACATATCACCCAAATTTTAAGCATCACCCGAGTCTGGAAACATGAGATCGTGAACCTAAATACAGACAGTTCTCAGTGTGTGATTTCCATTTCAGAATGGGTTTATCTGGGTATCAAATGCATTTTTTACTATAACATTTTCAACTTTGGATGGGATTATCTGGACTTGAGCCTATACAGAAAAGTATTGTATTCTGAGGATGGTACACTGTTAATGAGCCATGGGTTAAAGAGTTCTTAGCGGGTCTCAATTTATAAATGGGGAAACTAAGGCCGAGAAAAAGAAGCAATTGATTCAGTGTTGAGACACGCCAGGGGACAGAATTACTTCTTGGAGGGAGAAACCAGCCTTCAACTCCACCTGGCAGCCGGATTCAGCTTTCTAAAAAGGAGAGCTGATTCACCTTTTCTCTGCTTCACCCCTTCCACAGCACCCTAGTGGCCTCAGGAGGAAGCCCAAGCCTCTTTGTTGGTGTTCCCAGCCTTCTACCACCTGGCCCCGCCCCCTACGCCAGGCACACAGGCCGGGCCGACCCAGGTCCTGGGTTGCTGTCCTTCGCCTACAGGCCTCAGCACAGGCTGTGCCCTATGCCTGGGGTCCCACTGATTCCGCCCCTTCCCACTGACTCACCACCTCCTCCTCCATCTCCTGTTCGCCCTCGGTGCCACCTCCGCTGCGCAGGAACAGCGCCTTCTGCTTCTCTGCCATCTCGTAGGTGGGCTGCATCTCCGGGTCGTCCCTCAGTGTGTCCAGTTTGGGGTGGAACCACTCCCTCTGCGTGGTGCGGTTCAGCGACTCCAGGATGGACAGGGGGTCTTCAGGCCGCTGGTTCAGGATCTTGGTCAGCAGGTTCACCAGGTGTTCATACCTGCCTCCCGGGGAGGGAGTGGGAGGTAGGAGACATCACTCACTCAGCTCATGGAGCACGCTGCTGGGGGCCTGGCCCTATGCTTGGTGTTGGGGACATAGGAGGAAACAGAAAAGGCCCCTTCCCTGGGGGAACTGACATTTTGATTATGGAGACTGACATCAATCAAACATGCACAATAAATAATGCTCTGAGAGACAAAGCAGGGCGGGCATGGGAATGGAGAGTGTCAGGTGTGGGAGAAAGTGTGCAATTTTAAATAGGGGGTGTAGGGGAGGCCTCACCAAGGTGATATTTAAGCCAAGCTCTGAATCAAGTGAAGGGGCATACCATGCAGATTTGGGGGGGGGGGAATACTTCCACAGTGGGAAGAGCAGGGGCATAGGTCCTGAGGCTTTTTATGAGTCTAACATAATCCTAATACCAAAACCCACTGACACTAGGACACTAGGCGAAAGAAAAATTCCATGCCAATCTCATTTAAGAATATAGATGCTGAAATCCTATGCAAACTATTAGCAAGTGGCACCCAGAAATTTCTAATAAGGATGACACATCATGTTTAAATTGGGCTAATATAATAAAAGGAATGCAAGACTGGAATGACATTAGAATAATATAATTCATCATGTTTAACATGTTTATGTTTTTTTTGTTTGTTTGTTTTGAGACAGAGTCTCACTATGTAGCCCTCAGTAGAGTGCTGTAGCATCACAGCTGACAGCAACGTCAAACTCTTGGGCTTAAGCGATTCTCTTGCCTCAGTCTCCCAAGTAGCTGGGACCACAGACACCTGCTACACCTCGCTACTTTTTTTTTTTTTTGAGACAGATCCTCAAGCTGTCACCCTGGATAGAGTGCTGTGACATCACAGCTCACAGCAACCTCCAATTCCTGGGCTCAAGTGAGTCTCCTGCCTCCGCCTCCCAAATAGCTGGGACTACAGGCACCCGCCACAATGCCTGGCCATTTTTTGGTTGCAGCTGTCATCATTTGGCGGGCCCAGGCTGGATTCGAACCCGCCAGCTCAGGTGTACGTGGCTGGCGCCTTAGCCCGCTGAGCCACAGGCGCCAAGCCAACTTCGCTATTTTTTTTTTTTTGCAGTTTTTGGCCAGGGCCGGGTTTGAACCCACCACCTCTGGTATATGGGGCCAGCACCCTACTCCTTGAGCTACAGGTGTTGCCCAACACTCGGCTATTTTTGTTATTGTTGTTGCAGTTGTCATTGTGGTTTATCAGGAATGAGTGGGGTTCAAATCTGCCAGCCTTGGTGTATGTGGCTGGCTGTCTAACCCCTGAGCTATGGGCGCCAAGTCTAATTTTTTTTTTTTTTTTTGAGACAGAGTCTCACTTTATTATCCTCAGTAGAGTACCGTGGTAGTACTGCTCACAGCAACCTCCACTTCCTGGGCTTAGGCGATTCTCTTGCCTCAGCCTCCCGAGTAGCTGGGACTACAGGCACCCACCAAAACATCTGGCTATTTTTTTGTTTTTGCAGTTTGGCTGGGGCCAGGTTGGAACTCACCACCCTTGGCATATAAGACTGGTGGCCTATTCACTGAGCCACAGGTGCCGCCCTTTTTTTTTTTTTTTGAGACAGCGTCTCACTCTCGTCACCCTAGGTACAGTGCTGTGGCGTCATAGCTCACAGCAACCTCAATTTCTGGGCTCAAGTGATCCTCTTGCCTTAGTCTCTCTAATAGCTGGGGCTACTGATGCCTGCCACAAGGCTCAGCTAGTTTTTCTATTTTTCTTTTTTTTGAGACAGAGCCTCAAGCTGTTGCCCTGGGTAGAGTGCTGTGGCATCACAGCTCACAGCAACCTCCAATTCCTGGGCTCACGCGAGTCTCTTGCCTCCACCTCCCAAGTAGCTGGGACTACAGGTGCCCGCCACAATGCCGGCCATGTTTTTGGTTGCAGCCGTCATTGTTGTTTGGCGGGCCCGGGGGCTGGATTCAAACCCGCCAGCTCAGGTGTACGTGGCTGGCGCCTTAGCCCGTTGAGGCACAGGCGCCGAGCCTTCTATTTTTTTTTAATTTACATTTTTATTTAGTCTTAAGTTGTCGTAGTGTTAAGGAATCATAGCTCACAGCAACTGCCAGCTCTTGGGTGCAAACGCTCCTTTTGCCTCAGTTTTTCTATTTTTAGTAGAGATGGGGTTTCACTCTTGCTCAGGATGGTCTTGAACTCCTGAGTTCAAGGAATCCACCTGCCTCACCATCCCAGAGTGCTAAGGTTACAGGCGTGAGCCACTGTGGATGGCCTTAACATGTTAATGATAAAGGACCTATATAAGATCCTGCTCCTCAAACAGCAAGCTTCAAAGCTTTTGCATTTGCTGTGCCCTATACCAGGATCACCCTTCCTCCAGTTATCTGTAAGGTGCTCTCCCTCACTTGTTTAGGTCCCAAATCAAATGTCACGTCCCCAGATGCTTTCTTTGAGCAAATAACTTTAGAGGATAAAAACAGGATGTCAGGAGCCAAATCACTTGTTCTGGAGTCCTGATTCAGCCACATCCTAGCTAGCTGTGTAGTCTTGGATAAGCGACCTAACTTCTTTGTGTCTCAGTCTCCTCTGTAAAAGAGGAACAGTAGATGCACCTCATCTCAGCTGTAAGTACTACATGTTAGCACATGACTGTTTTTCCCCTGCCTCCCAGCTGAGTTACATGCCCTCACTGGCTTTCCTTATTGACTGAAGCGGGACTTCGGTGCCCCACGCTCCCCACTCCTGGCCCCCTCTCACAGGCTGAGGTTGCAGTTAATGCTGGTCTGCAGCAGGTAGGCTTTTGCGTTCTGCACGGCCAGCTCTCGAGGCTCTGGCTCTGGCACCTCCATGCTGTAGGGCAGGAAGCCCAGCTCAGAGGGTGTGAAATGGAGGGCAGGGTCATCCCTTGTGTAGGGCCCATGCTGGGCGCTTTCATACAAGTGCTGGTCATCCCTGCCGTAGAAGTGGCTCATAATGTCGCCCTGGCGGTCCTGGTAGGTAGACTCCAGTTGCTGTACGAGGTTGCCTTGGCCCTGCTGTAGCTGCTGCATTATCAGGCTGGCAGTCTGGCCAGGACCCTGCATCCTGTTTTCTTCCACGTAAGGATGGCGCTGGAACTCGGCGGGGAAGCCTACACTCACGGGTGGGTACTCCATGCCGCTCACCCAGGCTTCCTCAGCCTGGAACATTGGTATGTTCTCCTGCTGGGATAGACCGCCCCACTGGGTCCAGCCCTGGGAGCCGGCATGGCCCATGACATCCAACTCCTCCTCAGAGCCTGCTGCTTGGGGCTGAATTTGCACTGAGCTGCGCCGCCGCTGCTCAGAGACCAGGGAACTCCTCTGGTTGAAGGGCTGCTGGTAAGGGGGTTCCCCAGGGGGCGGAGGATCCCCCATGGTTTGAAGGAGGACGCAGACCTCTAAGAGGAAGGCTTGCAGACGGGCACACGCCCAGCCGTCGCAGCACTGGCTCTGCCAGTTTCTAAGGACGCGGAGGGGCGGGCCGTTACAGCAGGGCGCGGGACACCAAGGCCAGGCAGCGAGGCCCGCGCAGGCGCACCCCACACCTGGGGACTTCCAGCCGGCTCCTGGCGCGCTCCCTGCAGATCCGGCGCGGCCCACAGCTGACAAGGTGGCAGAGACCACACAGCACTCCTGCCCCAGACCCTCCATCTCTTTAATTTTATTTTTTAAGGCAAAGCACCCGCAGGTCAAGCCCCACTGCGACTCCCAACTCAGCTCCCACCCCACTTCCCTTCCCCACTCAGCCCCGTCAGCTGTTCCCCTTGCTCTCGGCTTCCCCGGCTTCCTCAGAGGCCGGGCTGGGGGTCTTCACGGTGTCTTCTCCGGCAGGGGCCAGGGTCTGAGGGTTCCGCTCGTCCTTTGATGTCAACCCACCAGCTGCTGTCTCCTGTGATCCAGGAAAGGGGGGGTGGATAAGAGGGCGCCCCCCAGCTTTCCAGCAGGCCCTCCCTCCCCAGGCTGAATGCCCCGCCCCTCCTTGGAGTGCTTTGGTTGCCGCCCCTACCTTAGGTAGGGGCCCCTCCAGACTCGAGTCCAGGAGGGCAGCCTCGGTCAGCCCCGAGTCATCGTCCATGCTGATGAAGATGGCCGGGGTCTCGCACTCAGGCCCCTCCTCCCGGAAATCCATGGCTTCTTCCGACGGGGGAGGGCCCAGCCGGGCTGAGGATGAGGGAGACAAGGAGGAGGAGGACGAGGCTCCCACTCCTCCGGGCTTCAGCTTCTGTTCTTCTTCTAGCTGCCGCTTTAAGGCCTTCTCCTGGGCCAACCGCAGACCGATGAGGTCCTGAGGGGCACGGGGCGCTGGGGCCGGCACCAGGGCCAGGGGCTCCAGGTCATCCTGGGGGTGGGGAGGGCAGGCAGCAGCTCAGGGACTGGTCCTTCCAGAGGATGGTGGGAGAGAAGGGGCAGAGACCACCCTGAGGCAGAAAGCTGGGGGCAGCATAAGGGACAGCAAACTCTTCGTTGTGGGCACAGGGAGGAGGGGTAGCTATCACCTTTTAGCAGGAGCATCCTCTCAGAGACAGGTGGTGGGGTAACCCCAGCCTCTTCAGGGGAGGAGGAAGAAGTGGGGCCTTGATGGCTTGGGGTGCAAAGGTGGGGCTTGGGGAATCCAGATGGGTGGTCTGCAAGGGCCCTCACCTCTTCCAGAGGCCCTGCAGGTGCCTCCTTGGCCTCAGGCTCCTGTTTACTGCTGGCCTCCAAGATGGTCATGATGGAGTTGGGGATGTGTGCTTGCTGGGTGAAAAGCAGCAAGAGGGCGCTGGGACAGGGCTGGCCTGGAGACTTCTCTTGGACACCCAAGATGCCCAGTCCCTGACTCTGCAGAGCCCCTGTCTTTATGTGACAGTGTAGGGTTCCCCCTGTGCCTGCCCCCTTTCAAGTCTGTAGGGGCCACCCTCCCTACATCCCGGGGTACCTGGTGGGGGGTGAAGGAGCGGACGTGGGTCAGCAGGGGCTCCCGGAGCTCTGGGCACTTGTCAAAGACGGCTCCCAGCTGCTGGGGTGGCAGCTGCAGGATGACCTGGAAGCTCTGGGGCTTGGTGCGTTGGCAGCACTTGATGAAGCCCTCCCACACCTTAGGATACTTCCACACCTGGACCAGGCAGGAAGGAAGTTGTTGGGAGGGGCACACAGGCAGCCACTCCAACCTCAGCCCCTTAGAGACTAAGACCTGCCAGGATGTACCCAAATCCCACCATCCAAAAGATTCTTCTGGGCTACATACAGCTCTGACCTCCCTCCAAAAGAATTTGTCTTCCAGAGCCAGGGAGCTGGAATAGGAAGGCAGTTTGGGAAGGGTAGAAAATAACAGAGCCACCCTCCTGCAGCCAGCCCAGGCTAAATGCTGTATGAACACATTCTGTTCTCCAGACAGCCTTGAGAGGGCCACATTCCCCCTGCAAGGATCAGGGAGGTGCAGAACCTGTCCAGGTGTACATTTAAACCTACCTCTGTCTGACCCCACCTTTAACATCTTAGCCAGGTGTTGCAAAGTGCAACCTGGGGCAGCTTGCAGATGAGGTCTGTTTTTTGTCTCACCATGGTATTTCTACAACCTCAAATTTCTAACATCTCTAAAAAACTGAATCATCTTTCAGCTCTGAGATGCATCCTGGCTAGTGCACAGTGGTGGTGGGGGAACGAGAGGCAGCCATGCTCCTCCTAGGTCACACCCCCTGTAGTCTACCACTGCTCCTACTGGCCCTCATCACCCTGCAGTTGGCCCTGTGACACTTTTCCTGGCAGGAGGCAGGATAACGGGGTTACAGTAGCACCTGCTCTCCAGTAGGCTTACTCTGTGAGGGAGGGCAGAGAAAATCTAGAAGCCCTCTGGTTCTACCTCAACACTTATCTTCGGTGGGCTCTGCCGTAGCCAGCTGTGGGTAGGGGTTGGGGCTACCAGGGGAGTGTTACCTGCTTCATGATGAGGCGGGATAGGATGTTCATGACGAAGCCCCCCAGGCGGGGGTACATGGTCAGGGACTGGATGACGGTCCTCATGAGCAGCATGGGCAGGGGGTTCTGCTCCATCAGCTGCTGCATCACCACGGCCAGCACCTCTGATGTGTACACGTTCCGCTCCGCAAAGCATAGGTTGGTGGCTGTGAGGAGGCGGAGAGTGGGCCTGTCCTCGTTGCCCAGCTGCCCCCAGGAGGTGGGAACCCCACCACCCTTCAGGAGCCTAAGCCCTGATGTCTGTCCATGTGAGGGGAAGAGCCAGCCCTGACTTCCTGAAGCTCCCAGGGAGACAAGAAGCCTCCCTAACCCAGCAGAGATCCCATGCCCAGGGTACACTGTGGCTGGACTCTTGGAAAGCCTGCGAACTTGGTCCAAGGGAGGACCCATGTCCAACTTCTAGAAGTCCTACACTGGCCAGAATGGGACAATCTTATCCCCTTTTCTTTGAGGACAATCCTGGGGAAGGCTGAGGGAGGAAAGACATGTTGCCAACCCTTGGAGACCCATTCTGGCTTGACAGCGGTGGCAGGACACCTCCACCCCTGCGAGAGAGGGACAGCAGCTACTGACTTCCATCAGCCCTCCCAGAGAGGACTAGAGAGGCCCATAGGCCAGGTCTACCAGAAGCCTGGCCAAGCAACTGGCCACCCCAAACCTGACCAGGATATAGGGCTTGTGCTGGTGCTGAGGTGATGGGGGTACCAGGCTTAGGACTGTTTGGGGGACGAAGGGACACAGTCAGTAGAGTAATAGGAAAGGGAGGGGCAAGAGATAAGGTCAGTGTATACAATGATTCCCCCAGCTCAACACCCAGTGCAAGGTGAACCCAGAGGGCTGGCACAACAGAAGCACCTATAAGCAGGCCTTGGGGCCTGTTCTCTGAGTGAGTGGTAGTGCCCCAATTTATTGTGCTAAAGGGGAGACCCCAGGAGCTGCCTTGAAGCTCTTTTTCCCCAAACACCACTTGCCATGTGAATCTGTCAACCAAGAAGTCTTTATTGAGATAGAAGAGAGGCCCTTCCATCTTTGAGAAGCTAATGGAGTACAGGGCTGTGGGGTTAAAGGAGGAGGGGATGGCGATGTTACAGGTAGATAGACAGGAAGGAGGTTGGGTGGGCAGAGAGAATATAGGCAAGGCCCTGCCAGAAATCAAGGAAGCACCCCCCGCTTCCAGCCCCCAAGGCCAGGTTGTCACTGGGTCCTGCCTGCCCTACTCCCCAAAGGCCTCTAGAATCAAATCCTTCCCTCTCCTCCCCAATAGCCCTGCCCAATCTCATGGGCTTCCTACCCAGCCTCTAATCCATTCTCCACATGGCAGCCTGAGGAGGTTTCTGGAAAGCTCTAATACAGTGGTTCTCAACCTGTGGGTCATGATACCTTTTGGGGTCAAACGACCCTTTCACAGGGGTCGCCTAAAACCACCGGAAAACACATTACGATTCATAACAGTAGCAAATTACAGTTATGAAGTAGCAACAAAAACAACTTTATGTTTGGGGGAACCACCAGTTCCAATGAGGAACTATATTAAAGGGTCACAGCATCAGGAAGTTTGAGAACTGCTGCTCTAACCTTACTCCTTCCCTCTCAGAAGCTTTCAAGAGATCAAGGCCAAATTCCATGCCCTGAGATATTGTGTAGGTGGGCCCCATGCATTTTCCTTAATGGTTATACCTTGACCTCCTTTCCTGACCAGGCCTCACCCCTCGACCCTATGACTCAGCTCTGCAGTTCCAGAACCAGGCCGACTAGTGTACCCCTCAGCCTCCACAAACATTTTTCCTTTCTCTGCTGTCTCCCCAACTGCTACCTTACTCCTAACTCATCCTGCCCAATGACCCATGTCCAAACTGCCCTGCCCCAGCCCTATCCTGCCCTGAGTCGTTACTGTGCAGGGACAGCTTTCTTCCGTCCCTGGACTGGGGCTGTCTCTTCTGTGTCCCCAGCACCACCTGGGATGTGGCTGGGGTGTCCAGGGAATTTCTTAATTGCTGGAATAGATCAATGGTGGTAGGACTGGCTTTAGGGAAGCTCACCAGAGAGGGTGGCTTATGGGGGAGCAAGTGCCAGGGATGACTGCTTCCATGACCCCGCACTGGGGTTCCAACAGTGCACGAAAACTGGACTTCTGATCTGAAGCTCATAGTGGGGTCACTAGTGCAACCAGGAAGACTGCCGCACAAGCAGGAAAGAAACATGCTCTGGGAACTGGGTGGATTAGGAGCTGGGGACAGCTGGTGGAAGACCAAGAGGAGGGCTGCCAAGAGCCCTGCCAGAATAGAAGCTGTGTGTGGGCCTGGGCATGTGGGAAGAAAATGGGGGTTAAAAGTGGTGCCTGTGGCTGAAAGGAGTAGGGCGCCAGTCCCATATGCCGGAGGTGGCGGGTTCAAACCCAGCCCCAGCCAAAAAAAAAAAAAGAAAGAAAGAAAATGGGGGTTAAAAAAGGTAGACCCTGGCTTGGCACCTGTAGCTCAAGCAGCTAAGGCGCCAGCCACATACACCAGAGCGGGTGGGTTCGAATCCCACCTGGGCCTGCCAAACAATGACAACTACAACCAAAAAATAGCCAGGCATTGTGGTGGGCACCTGTAGCCTCAGCTACTTGGGAGGCTAGGGCAAGAGAATCCCTTAAGCCCAGGAGTTGGAGGTTGCTGTGAGCTGTGAAGCCACGGCATTCTACCCAGAGCAATAGCTTGAGGCTCTGTCTCGAAAAAAAAAAAAAAAAAAAGGTAGACCCTGCTGACCCCTCCAGAGGCCTGGCTCCTGGCTATATCCACATGGCATCTCCTTGGGCCTGGGTTCCTCCAACACCATAGGCCCTGACTGACCAGGGCCTCTAGTCTGGGTCCACAAATGGCCTTGGCAGGGGTGGTGGTGTGCGCAAATCCCCTCAAATTACACACTAGCCACATGAGGATACTGTCCTTGGGAATAGGCCGGAATTTTCTTCAGGACACCAAAGAGGTCAGGGTGTGGAAAGACCATATTCCTTTTCTATCTACCCTTCGGCTAGACACCTTACCAACTGCTCAGTTTTAATGTGGGTTTTACACATTCATAACGTCCTCTCTTGACCTTAAAAGTTTCTGAGAGAAGCAGCTGAGGAAGACAGGAAATGAGTCATTGACGAAGCTACTTCAAGCTACAACATGAAGCTCAGTGAAGGAGGAAGCCTCTTCCTCACTCCAAAGGTGAGAAGAGTAATCAAAGGACAACTGACTTATGAGTAGAGAGGGCAACAGGGGCTCCACTTCTGTGGAACAGAACAGCTTCTGATCCAGAAATCACTCAGGGAAGGAATAGAGGGGAGCTCTTCAGGGAGGTGGTCCTCAGACCCAGAGAACTGTAAAGCCGGGATTCCATCTTGGGTCCATTTAACTCCAGATTCTGTGTTTTTTTCCACTACGCCACTTACACTTCTGTGTGACCCTAAGTGAGTTACTTAACCTCTCTGGAATCTCCATTTCCTACAGAATGGAAGCCAACATACTTACCAGGTTAAGTGAGATGAGGATTGGCAAGAGCAGGTAGGGAGAGCCTGGCTCAGTGAGTGCTCAGTGAGTAGTGACTGTTGTGAGCTGGCCAGTGTGTCACCAAACTCCCTGCCATGGAGGCAGGACCTCCTGCCTTAACTTGAGCCTGGCATCTACCCTGAGTCTGGCAAGTGCCCTTGTGCACTGAATCTGCTCTGTTGCTGTGCCTCTGACCCCCGCTCAGGGCGGGCTCTGCTTCCTTCTGCTCCTCAGGGCTAGGGCAGGAGGTGGCCCCCCTCATTTCTTTAGGCTTACTCTGTGCCAACACACAGTGGGTACATCAGTGCCTTAGACAAGAGGAAGAAAAGGCAGGCCTGTAAAAGGGAAGTCCTGGGAGGGCGATAGTGGAAGAGGAGGGAGGGAAGGAGGAAAAGAACGAAGGTGAGTCTCCAGAGCTCTGAAGTGGGGCTGTGGGTGGCACAATCTTCAACTTGGCAGATTTCCAGCACAGGTGTGTGGGCGACTGAGGTGCTCCCACCCAGTCTGCAGGGACCACTGAAGGGGGGTTGGGACTGCACCTCACCTTTGATGATAGACTTCATGTCACACTTCACCGAGTCGATATTGTGTAATGCGATCAGGAGCTCTCCAGGATTCAGAGGGGACAAGGCTGAGTTCCCTTCACCTACAGTGGGTGGGAATGGGGTGGGAGAGACAGAACAGAGGCCTCAGTGGAGAGATGGGTCTGAGTGCCCAAGACTGGGGATAGCAGTGAATGAAAACAAGGTATCTTCTGCTTCTTGGAGACTAGTGGACAGAGTGCTAGAGCAGAGGAAGCAACTTAACAATGTAAAAATGAGGCACTGAATGAAGCAGCAGCCCTCTAAGTTGAAAGTTTTACTTTTGTTTCTTTTTGATTGTATCAAACAAAGTGCCCTTGGCATACCCCTTGAGGGACTCAGGCAAGATGTGAGCAACGGCCAAGGTGCAGCCTGTGCCTGAGGGTCTGAAGAGTAGCTGGATCCTAGAAGGGAAGATACTTCTAGAGTTAGCCCCCAGCTCCACAGCCTCACCCCTGCCATGCATGATACTATCATCCACATTCCAAGATGGTGGCCTGGCAGCACTGGGACATGATGAGACATCACACATGGATGGTACCCTAGGAAGATGGATGAACCCTCTCACCCTGAAGCTGGCCCCTGGTGAGGAGGTGGATTACCTACCATGCTGGGTGCCTAGAAGACGATTGAAGACCTCCTTCACAACGATGGGGTTGAGCTTGATGAGTTTAGGCAATGCCTGGATCACCTCTTTCTATAGGGGGAGGGTGGCATTGGGTCAGATACATCCTCACACTCCCAACCAGGTTCGCCAAGCTCTTTCCATATTCCCTTTTCCCTTCCTCATCACCCCCTCTGCTCCCTCAAGGCATAGCTGTTATCCCAACTCATTCCCCTTGCAGTCACAGGCCCCCTGGGCCAGGCTTTTTTACATACAAACTGCTGGACTAGACAAGTGTGCAAAAGTGAAGAGTGTCATTGCTTTTTATAGATAAGGAAATGGAGGCTTCCCCAAGGTACCACAGCTCATTAGGGGCAAGACCGTGTCAGGAGACACAGACAGCTTGGAGGGTGAGGTTCCTACTTGTTAGGCAAAGTGCTGCCTCTGTAGTTTACGCCTCGGGACAATCACACTGAGCATGTCTGGCACAAGAGCTCACTGTGATCTGTCGTTTGACAGATGAGGACCAAAGAAAGGAAATGACCTGCTGGATGTCAGGGGAAGATGAGGCAGAGCCGAGACTGCTCCCTGTCTAACAAACTCAAGAATGTGTCCTAAGCATTTTAGGTGGGTATCTGGGTGTCTGTGGCTTCTAAGACTTCTGACCACAGGAAAGATATGTTCCCATCCTCTCTTACTTGACTCTGGCTCAACTACTGAGGACAAAACCTGCTGCTGTCCTCCTCCCTGCCCCAGGCAGTCAGGGCAGACAGGCACGGGCTCCATACCTTCTCCAGCCCATTGAGCACAGGGATGAGGAAACGGACGTCCGGCAGTCGCTTGTGGTAGAGATCCCGGACCCTCTTTACCAGCTCCGGGGAGGGTGGGACTGCAAGTGGAAGCAGCAGAAAAAGCCACATCAGGAGTGGAGGAAGGGACTGGGGAGGGTGAGCCCCATGGGGGAAAAGTTAGAAGGGGATATGTGGGAGGCCAGGGGCAACTCAGTTTCAGAGTAGAAATCCTTGGCCCTAGTTGGCAATGCATTGTTCCAGATGGAGAAACGGAGGCAAAAGGATGGGGAAACCCACAAGAGGGGCAACCATCTGGGAACCCAGCAGCTCTGTTCCCAAGGGACTGGGAAGATGTGGCAAAACCAGAAGAGAAGAAAATATGAAAGGTGGGGGTGCAGGGTGGGGTACCTTTGTCTGTGAGGCTGTGTAGACATCGGGTGACCAGTGTCTCTGCCCCCTTGGGGCAGTTTTCCACCAAGAGGAGCAGCTCTGGTGAGTTCATGCCCATTCCTCGGATCTAAAGACAGAGATGGGGATGATCAGACTCAGGGGAGGCCCGGGTGTCAGAGGCAGGGTGAGTAGTGCTAAGACTTGGGGTGAGGACAGGTGACAGGTTTAGAGAACAGGGGTATGGATAGCAGATGGGATCTGAAACCCAGGAAAGATGCAGGTCAGATGAACTTTAGTGTCATCCTATCTCATCTGACCCAGACTTACTCTTACTCCTGACCCTTGGCTAGCACTGTCCTCCCTTGTAGGCCACTCCTTCTGCTATCTCAGACCTGAGCCCACCTTTAACACCCAACCTATGCTTCAACCCTTTGTGAAGACCTCTCAGGCTCTTGCTCAGCTCTTCTGCGAATGCCATGGCCCCAGCTTGGCTACAGGCCCACATCAGGGCTCAACTTGCCACTGCTTCTGGAGCCTGCCCCACTGTGAGCACCTTACACAGGGCTCAGAGGGCTGGGTTTCACTTTGGCCCAACAAGTGTTTATAAGTGTCCCAAAACTAACTGTCTTTGCTTTTTTTTTTTTTTTGAGACAGAGTCTCACTATGTTGCCCTCAGTAGAGTGCCATGGCATCACAGCTCATAGCAACCTCAAACTCTTGGACTTAAGCAATTCTCTTGCCTCAACCTCCCAAGTAGCTGAGACTACAGGTGCCTGCCACAATGCCCGGCTATTTTTTTTTTTTGCAGTTGTCATTGTTGCTTTAGCTGGCCCAGGCCAGGTTTGAAACTGCCAGCCTTGGAGAATGTGGCTGGCGCCCTACCCACTGAGCTATGGGTGCCACCCCGACTGTCTTTGCTCTTGAGTTCACAGCTCAGTGGGATCACTTATTTGCAAACCACAGTTCTAGTTTACTTTGAAAATTAGGATACGAATCTGCTTCCTCCTGACAGTAAGCCTATCGTTCCCACTTCACAGGTAAGAACCCAAGTGCATCTGGATGGCAGGTATGTGGGACTAAAATATAATTTTCTCTTTATGTTGGAAGTTTTCCATAATAAAAAAGTCAGGAACAGAGATATGAAAAGGTGGTTTCAAATCCAGCTGTAAATTGAAAGCACTGATGGTCTGCAACTTAGCTGTCAGTTTGGAGTTGCAAGTCTATGGCACCAAAGAGAGGAGCAGGTTGGATTTACTTTTATGTAATGACAGCTATAAGACTTCAGTTAGCCACACAGGGGAGGGCCATCTCATGAATAATGACAGTGATACAGGTGTTTACATCATGAACTGCTTGTAACAGCGTAAGGGGACTGGATCATTTCCCCTATTTTCACTGAAGGGGCCCAAAGTCACAATGAAAAAATTAGTAGCAGAATACGATCTCAGGTCCGTCTGACTCTAGGCTCTAAACTGCTGAGCCACCCTGTGGTCTTCTCACAAACTGACAGACAATCTGTGGCCCATCCAAGAGTTATAGAGCTGTCAGCCAGGGTGGATGACCCTTTAATGCTTAGCACACTTGGAGGTGGAGATGCTGGGGGAAGGGATGAACTTGGGGACTTAGCCCTGCCCATGGGTGGGCAGCACCTGGTGGGCTCAGGGGCCTCACCGGCTGCTCGATGACTCTCAGCACTGTCCGCTTGATGTCAGCAATGGCCTCAGTGTACACAGCCGCCAGCTCATGGATCAGCTTGTGGTTCTGAGGCAGAAGGGCCAAGTAGAGGTACAGACACTGCTTCACTGTCTCCTCAGTCCAGGGTGCTGCCACTTCTGACAGGATGGGGTAGGCATCAGGCTCACTCTTTATCCTTCCAACCCCCTCCCGTGCCCAACATCTGTTCCTTCATGGCGAATAGCTCAGTGGCAGAGTAGGGTGGACAGAGAAGGGAGCCAGATTAGGAAGCAAATTATTCTAGGGCAGGGAAGTGGGGTGACCAGACTTCCCATCTCTATCCTCCCCTGACCACCAACCCACATGGCCAACGGAAGGATCTTTCTAAAGTGCAATTCTGACCCTGTCCTTCTCTTGCCCAAAGTCTTGCCAGAACTGCCCGGTGGCCTCAGGATAACCCCCCAGCTGCTCCCCTTGCATTGTCAGCCAGGCAATGTATAGGGCAGCCCTAACCTACCACCAGCCGTCCCCTATGGTGGTCACATGACCCTTCTTAAGGTTCTAAAGATCCTTCAAGCCTGTGCATCTGTTCCTGCTGCCCCCTTTCCTGGGACCACCATTCCCCAGCTCCTTTTTTCACACCTGTTCAGCCTCTGGCTCTCATGTATACTGAACCTCTCCTGGGAAGCCTGGGTCTTCTCTGCCTCCTCATCATGGCCCCAAACTTACCCATTTACTGGTCCACTTACTAGGGCCCTGAGTCTGCCATTCTGAATCCTGAGGGACCTGGAGCTTTGCTGAGAGAACTGGCGTCAGATGGCCCTCCCTGTAGCTCCAGCACTGGCTGGCTCTTCCCATCCTTGAGATTCTCCTTGACTTCTTGAGCTGGGTGGGGCACCCCACCCTTGCCTATTCTGTCATTACTGCTTGCTGTCTCTCCTAGTCAGCTGGGCAGGGTTCAGCTTCATCCTGCTCTGCCCCAGGACACAGAGGCACTCAACACACATCTGATGAAGCTGCACCAAACCTGTGTCCTTGTCTGCTCCAAACAGAACTGATGGTGGGTTGGGGTGGACCAGGAGCTGCAGGTAGTTGAGGGCGAATTTCTCCACATACTCTCGTAGCTGTTCCTTCTCGTACATGCGTTTGATGAAAAGCAGGGCCTGGGAACGCACCTGAGGAGAGAGCAGGGGCAAAATGGGGAAGAGCTGAGGGCACAGGGGAGGAGGGTAACAGCTGTTCTTCCGAGATTGCCAGCACATTCATGAAGTCAAGCTTAAGGAAGGCTCAGCCCAACTGTTACTTGTGTCTAGGTCTATCACTAGCTCAGGAGAGAGGCATCCTGGCTCAAGGCAGGGCCCTGCGTCACTGCTTCATCGTCTCCCTCCCAGCCACAGCTGTTACTCCTGCTTGCCTTGCTCATTACGCTCCCAGCAGAGAAAGCTTTCCTCAGTTCCTCATGGAACTGACAAGGCTCCTAGGCTTTGGAACTTGGCACGAAGGTAAAGAATGCCTAGAATAATATCATTGACTAAATTTTATTTCATACAGACATCAACTACTAGGAGCCAGGAGGGCACTCTGTCCCCAGTAGTGGCAGATGGCCAGGACCAGAGTTGCACAATGAAGGTCTGTTGAATGATTGAAAGAATACTGTGCTGGCTCAGTGCCTGTAGCTCAATGGCTAGGGCGCCAGCCATACACTGGAGCTGGCAGGTTCAATTCCAGCCTGGGCTTACCAAACAACAGTGACAACTACAACCAAAAAATAGCTAGGTGTTGTGGTGGGCACTTGTAGTCCCAGTTACTTGGGAAGCTGAGGCTAGAGAATCACTTAAGCCCAAGAGTTTGAGGTTGCTGTGAGGTGTGACGCCACAGCACTCTACCCATGGTGACAGCTTGAGACTCTGTCTCAAAAAAAAAAAAAAAAGAGGGCGACGCCTGTGGCTCAGCGAGTAGGGCGCCGAACCCATATACCAAGGGCTACGGGTTCAAATCTGGCCCCGGCTGAACTGCATCAAAAATTAGCTGAGCGCTGTGGCGGGCGTCTGTAGTCCCAGCTACTCGGGAGGCTGAGGCAAGAGAATTGCTTAAGCCCAGGAGCTGGAGGTTGCTATGAGCTGTGACTCCACAGCACTCTACCGAGGGCGATAGAGTGAGACTTTGTCTCCACAAAAAAAAAAAAAAGAAAAGAAAAAGAAAAAGATAGAAAGAACACATACTGCCAGATCTGGCGTGAGGCTTGAGCAGGGAGGGACCAAGGGCCTCACTCAACCATTGCACGTGCTTATTTGTCCCCTCTAAAGCATACCCACCTACTCATATTTCAGGTCTCAGCCTGAACAAAAACAACCCAACAAAAATGACAACCAATAAACTGTTCCATGAAGGGCATTAGGCCTGAGGGAAACCTTCAGGGGAACGCAGAAAAGTCTGGGTCGGTCCTTAGGACAGAGGAAGTCTTTGCAAACTGCTGGCTCAGTGTAGCCAGGAAGTCATAACATGTGGCAGTGGGCGTCACCTTGTCCTTCTCATGGGAACTGAGGTCAAGGAGGACGTGCAGGTACTGAAACTGGCGGGACGGGCGCTTAAAGATCAGGTCTCGAAGTGTGGACATGCCCAGGTAGGTGCGACTCTGCAGCAAAAGAGAGGGAATCAGAACTCAGCCACCTGCAGTATGCCTTTGGGATCTGTCTCATTTGCCTCCCTAAGATCAGGTACCTGGACAAAAGGGCCCAGGCCCTTGTGAAACCTCTACCACAAGGTCCAGGCTATGTGCCCTTCAGACCCCTCAAGGCAGGCCCTGTCCCCACAATAAGCTGCCTTGAGTTAAGGATGCCTGCACCACCTGCCCCACAGCCCCATCTCACCTCGTCCTCACAGTACTTGCGAATCACTTCCAGGGCACTCTCAGTGATGAGTGGGGCCTCCAGCACCACCTTGGTGAAGATCCTGCCAGAGAAGGAGGGAAAAGTCACAGCTGCAGAAAGGCCATTTGACTTCCATGTGCTGCTGCAGAGTTGTTCAACCCCTTGGTTACAAAGCTATGGAGGTGAACAGATTAGGGCTCAAAAGCTGCCAGCTGGGTGATTTGGGCAGAGACTATCTCTCTGAAACTCAGTTTTTCCCTTTTTTCAAATGGGTATTCCTAACTTCATTCATTTAATACAGCAATAGGAGAGAATGAAGGGGATGGAGGGTATTGGTTATATTAGATATGGTGGTTACAAAAAACTCTTTTGAGGTAACACTTGGCCATCAACAGATGAGGAGCCAGCCATGAAAAGAGTGGGGTAGAGAATATTCCAGATGGAGAGAATAATAAGAGCCAAGGCCCTGAACCTGGCATGTCCAAGGAATAGACAAGACCCAGGCTCAAGTTTAGGGGGTGAACGGCAGAAAAAAGAGGCTTAAGAAGTTGGAGGGGTTAGGTCACACAGACCTCACTGGACATAATAAGAAGGGTGTACTTTATCCTAAGAGCAGTGGGGAACTATGTAAGGTTCTAAGTGGGGAAACAACAAAAGGATTTACATGATGAAATGTTCTTGGAGCTGCTATTTGGAGGATAGATGGGTAAATTGAAGGCCAAGAATAGGGAGGCATCTATAGAACTGACTTAGGCAAGAGACGGAATGTGGTGAAGCCCATCTCCAAAACAAGCCCAGGAGATGGGAAAACAGGTGCAGAGGGTAACATAGGCCACTCAAAGCAAGTGGCAGAACTGGGCAACAGCCCAGGGAGCATGACCCACACTTAAAACTACAATCCTGTACATCCTTTCAGAGAATGGGGAGGGAAGGAGGAGGCCTGGGATAAGTACATGGAAGACTGACTCAGTGCTGAAGAAGAAGGTGGTCAGACAGCAGAGAAGGGCAGGACACAGGAGAGGGGGACTCTCAGGGACAGAGGGGTGTGGGCCCATCCCCCTCACCCATCCTTCTGGTCTGGTTTCTCCTGCAGGCCGGAGAGCAGATGGATGAGGCAATCCTCATACTTGTCCAGGGTGCCTGAGGTGCCAGCTGCCAGGTAGGCATTGTACTCCTGGTAGAGCCAGGCAAAGGCCAGGTCCAAGCGGGCTCGTACATCCTCTAGGATGAAGGACAGAACCTCAGCTTTTAGGCCTGAGTCAAATTGCGTCACCAGGCTGGCCAGGATCTTTATGCGCACCTGCAGGGGGAACAATCCAGTGTTGGTATGGGGGTGGGAAATCCTGGGAACACCACCCTTCAACTGTTCCCCTTCAACTCTTCCTGCCCAGGCTCATGAAGCCCCAGTGGAAACAGGTAAGGTCCTGTTTGTGTGGCAGGAGGAGAGGGGATTGATCATCACAGAATAAAACTGAGTTTCTAGGAGAATCTACATACTTAAGTGTACAGAAAAAGATCTTGAAAGAGTCCCCTAATTTGTGCATTGGTTACCTCTGATAAGGGGGACAGGATGCAGGTAATGGCCAAGAAAGCCTGTATTGTATCTATGTTGCCTGGAGATATTTTTAATTTATAGAAACAGGGGTCTCACTATCCTTTCCAGGCTGGTCTTGAGCTTCTGGTCTCAAGCAATCTTCCCATGGCAGCCTCCAAAGTACCTGACATTACGGGTGTGGGCCACTGTGCTGGTTGTAAGTACTTTTAAAGAGTGTCTTCATTCACTAGTGGTTAATTAAAAGTTAACTTTAAAGAATGGGTTGAAAAAGTCACCGGAGGTAACAATAACAGCAAGTGGCAGAATCAGGATTAAAACCAGGTTATGTCTGAATCTAGAGGATAATAACATTAACAACTACAAAGAACCAAGACCACAAGAGCGGCCCTCACTGGGAAGGTACTTCCTGACACCTGCCTCGTGCTGGTTAAGCACACACGCGCATTTGCACATTTTTCTCTTGTCACCATGAAGAGCTGATGGTATTATCTCTGGTTTATGGAAGATGGAGTGAAGACTGCAGAGGTGACTGTGAGCAGCAGAACTTGGTTCTGCAGCCAGGCATGTTTGATTTAGGGCCTGATTCTTGGCTGGGATGTGAGGCAAGCTCTTGAGAAGAGGTAAAGAACAGGCTGCTGGGGGGACAGGAGCACACCTGGGCTGCCCCACTGCAGGCCACAGCCTTCTCAGCCCGCAGGATCCGCTTCACAGCACCCAGCTTCATCGCCTCAACCTGGGCATCGGTCAGGGGCTTCAGCACATCACTGAGACGGAAGATCTTCTTGCGCCCACCAGCACCTGCTAGCCTATGTAGGAGAGCAGGGATAGGGACACTGTGACTCACAGCATCCTTTTTGCAGCCTAGTCTCATCTAGTGACTCTCCCCAGCTCAGGGACTAGGCAGGCCACACAGGACACAGCCTAACTTTTTATTTTTATTATTTATTTATTTTTTTAGAGATGGTCTCACTTTGTCGCCCTCAGTAGAGTGCCATGGCATCGCAGCTCACAGCAACCTCCAGCTCTTGGGCTTAGGTGATTGTCTTACCTCAGCCTCCCAAGTAGCTGAGACTATAAGCACTCACCACAATGCCTGGCTATTTTCTTTCTTTCTTTTTTTTTTTTTGAGACAGAGCCTCACGCTGTCACCCTGGATAGAGTGCCGTGACATCACAGCTCACAGCAACCTCCAATTCCTGGGCTCAAGCGAGTCTCTTGCCTCCACCTCCCAAGTAGCTGGGACTACAGGCGCCTGCCACAACGCCTGGCCATTTTTTGGTTGCAGCC
>CAUYON010107085.1:0-21004 GCA_963573935.1 Arctocebus calabarensis
CTTCATATAGTGATTAAAAGGCCATGAAGGCTATGTTAAATAGTTCAATGAAAATATTTCAGATTGTATATGAAGTCAGCACATTGTGCCCCATGATTGAACCAATGTACACAATTACGATTTAATAAAAATAAAAATAAAAATAAAGAAATCTTAGTTTTTCGATGACCAAGGAAGAATCACTGTTGTTTGTTGAATATTGAAGAGTCAGGTGAAACCTGCAGATGGTGGCAGGTACATAAAATTCACAAATATTTATATTAAAAGTTAATTATGTGTTAACAATTGCAAACTACATGTCCATCAAAAAGGAATTGGTTAACATAAGTTATGATATGCCCATGCAAAAGTTTGGCATTTTTGCCGTGGAAGAGTGCCTACATTTACAGCAGAACCTCCATAGCTGACCACCTCCCTACACTGACCACCTCTTTAAGGTGACTTAACTTTCATAGATGGGAAATACATCACATGTACTCAGTGAAAGTTCCTTATATTAACCACCTCTATATATTGACTGGTTTGTTACAGTTGCTTGGGTGCTCAACTTACAGAAGTTTTACTGTATTGAATTAAAAAGCAGGTTATAAATTCACATGGAGAATTTGATCCTATTTTTCTTTTTTTTTTTTTGTAGAGACAGAGTCTCACTTTATTGCCCTTGGTAGAGTGCCGTGGTGTCACACAGCTCACAGCAACCTCCAACTCCTGGGCTTAAGTGATTCTCTTGCCTCAACCTCCTGAGTAGCTGGGATCACAGGCGCCTGCCACAATGCCTGGCTATTTTTCTGTTTTGCAGTTTGGCTGAGGCTGGGTTTGAACTTGCCACCTTCGGTATATGGGGCTGGCACCATACTTTAGCCACAGGCTCTGCCTTAATCCTATATTTTAAAAGGCATAGGGAAAGAAATATACCAGTATATCATTAGTGGCAATCTCTGGGTGATTAAATTACAGTGAATATTATTCTTTCTTTAGTTTGTCATTACTGTATTGCATTAATAATCAGAAAAAGAGGATGAAGAGATTTTGATCAACGGGTTCAAGTATTCAGCCAGATAGAAGAAATAAGTTCTAGTGTTTGATAGATCAGCAGAGTGACTATAGTTTACGACAATCTAGTGTATGTCTCAAAATAACCAGAAGAGAATAATTAGAATATTTCTAGCACAATGGAAGACAAATATTTAAGATGATGGATTTACAATTACTTAGCTTTGACCTTTACAAATCTATAAATCTGTTCAATTATCACATATACCCGGAAAATATGTACATCTAATATGTATCAATAATAAATAAATACAATTTAAATACAAATACAATTTTAAAATAATCAGTAAAAGAAAACTACATCTCAGGAATGGTCACAGGGTGACATGTTAAACAGCGCTATATACATAGTTTACCATTTTTATTTGTTAGTTTTATAACATAACTTCCATAAAGTTGATAGTTACAAATATCCAAAAGGAACAAGGAATATATGATGAAAAGTAAGAGTTCTCTTCCTTATGAATCCCCAGAACTCTCTCCCCATGTAATTACTGTCAACAAAAATATATATTGAAAGCAGAAATTGAACAGTGAGAGCAGATGGGAAATACAGAGGTTCACACGGACAGACATGAGACGGCTCTGTCTAGAAACAAGTGAAATTCACCAGCCGGGTGTTGCCATTGCCACTTTCAGAGAATCCCCTCATAATCACACACCCTTCAAATAAGGGAAGTCACTCTCTATAAACTCTGAACACATGGGTTCCCACAGAGGGTGACACCCAGCCAGGCACGCAAATTAGCACTGGCTCTAAAACCCAAATGAATCAAGGCAGGTTCAGATTTCTTTCTTTTTTTTTTTTTTTTTTGCAGTCTTGGCCAGGGCTGGGTTTGAACCTGCCATATGGGGCCGGTGCTCTACTCCTCTGAGCCACAGGCACCGCCCCAGAAATTTCATAGCACATTTCAGCACCAGTGAGGCACAAAAGCAGTGGACATTGCTCCCTCCCTTTATATGCTCTGTAAAAAGTTTAATAGCTGAGGCTTTCTCAGTTGCCATACTTCAGCTTAAATCCTCAGAGAAGAGACAAATTGGCTAAATTGGTGTAGCCCTTCTGTTCTCTAGCACCATTCCATGATCCTATCCGTGGGAGAGAACTTGTTTTAATTTGTAAACTTTAATTTAATTTATTTATGTCTGAACCTTGCCCTCCTGCTCTCCCCAAACTGCAACTTCATGAGGGCAGGCACTCTGTGTGTGTACATTTAAATTAATTTTGTTTAGTCAGTTTAGAGCCCCCATAGGCACAGAATAGCTGCTGAATGAATGAACAAGATGGGACATTTTACAAGTCCATCTTTGAAAGGAAATTTTGATTTTATTGATGTTTTAGATAATGGCTGACCCTAGAAGGGTAGGTCTGTTTGTGTCTTCACTCTTTCTTTCATAGAATAATAAACAAACTTTTATTAAGAGCTTACTATTTGCCATGCCCTATACTAGGCACTGGGGCTGGAGGTGCCTTGTGGAGTGCTCAGTATAGCAAAGAAGACAAAAACAGGAAACTATGATCTAGGGAGATGGAGGCTCTGATAAGGGTGGTACAGGGTTTGGGGGAGCATTGACACAGCTATTTCCTGAGCTTTATGGGAACTGCAGCTGAGTTTTTCTCTGCCCAAGTCGCCCTGTGACATCCATTCAAGCTCGATCACTTCGTACCCAAAAGCCAATTTGAGGTATCTGTAGGTTTGTATAGAAAGATCATAATCCCCTTTTTTAAAAAGTAAATTTATTTCAGATTAATGTGAAGGTACTATCAAGTCAAAATATTTGATTTTGTTAAGTAGAGTCCTTCTTGACCCACACACAAAAGCTGTGCCAAGCACCCCCACCCCAGGCCAATTCAGTGAGAGCACCCCAACCCCTTCTCCCTCCCTCATGACTTCTCCCCACAACTTGAATTGAAATGAATTTTTCAATTATATAAGCGCGCATCAGATCGTCTACTGGCTTCACATTAGTATTGAGTACATCGGAGAATTGCTTTTCCACTCTTGTAAACAGTGTAAGAGATTGCCACCGTAACAAATAAACCAGAGGGCCAGTTTTTTTTATCCGATCTCTGCAAAGTGAGGTTTTACAAAGTGTAATCTTTTTCTTTCTTTCTCCTTTCCTCTATTCTTTCCTCCCACCCCTTCTGTCTCTCTCACACCAGCTCAGACACAAGACATTGAGAAGCAAATGTTTTCTGATTCGATGACTTCAGAGGATTAGTGCTCCTTTGAAAGTGATATTGTCACAGCCGTAATGTGTTCATGGATAACACAGACATCTTTATGTAAAGTCGTGCCTGTGCGGGGAATGTTAACATCCTGGCCTTGTCATTTAGTAAGGTAGGAAGTTCGGCCTACAGCTCTAGATCCCTAAAGCTTTGGGGAATCTTGATATGGAAGGAGGGAACCAGAGAGGAGAGGGGAGATATCTTTAAGGCTTATTTATCTTTTTTTTTTTCTAACTCTCTTGGGCTTAACTCCTACTCTCTGAGAAATAATCCCTTTCCAACATAGCTGGGATGGCTGTCAGGCAGAGGTATCCGTGTTGAGGATAGCACTAATCAAAAAAAGGGTCAGGCAATTAGAAACTGCTGGTAAATCACAGAGACACCACAGTGAGAGCTCCATTTTATAATAACCTGATGGCAAGACATTTATTTCAGACCCTGACACACGATCACAAAAGAAACAAATTAGAGGGAGTATTTTTCCCCATAAGTTTCTTGGTGTATCCAAAATATATCATGGAAATTAACCTTTTATTTCAACAATTTAAAAATTCTTTATTGTTCTTTGTAAATAAACCACACTTAACAGTAACAAAATCAATACAAAAGTATATAAATAATCTTTTCGTTTTCTTTTTTTTTTTTTTCCCTGTGGTTTTTGGCCAGGGTCAGGTTTGAACCCACCACCTCTGGTATATGGGGCCGGTGTAATACAAAAGTATATAAAGTAAAAAGTTAAAGCTTGTCTCTTCTCCCATATTCCCAGGAGTGGCACAGTCCAATATCATATAACATGAGGCACCTATCTAATTTAAAATTTTCTAGTAGCCACATCAATAAAAGTAAAAAGAAACAGGTGAAATTAATTTTAATTATATATTTTATTTAAACCAATGGATCCAAAATATTATTTCAACAGGTAATCCACCATCAATTATTAATAATCAAATTATTAATGACATCAAATTATTCTTGAGATAGTTTTCATTTTCTTATACTTAGTCTTCTACATCTGGTGTGTATTTTACACTTACAACACCTCTTGGATTTGAATGCTAAAGTTTCTTTGGAAATACTTCATCTCTATTTAGATTTCATAAAACAGAAAGTAGGTACACACACCCAAGCTGTCGCATAACTGAGTCAAGTACTGGTTTTTAAATTAAATGTGGAGGAATTAAAATTAAATAAATGAAAGAATCAGTTCTTCAGTCTCACCAGCCTCCTTTTGACCACTCAGTAGCAACATGAGGCTCACAATGACCCCCACGGAACTACGCTACTCTACAGGGAGCTTCTCTGAGAAGTTGGATGGGAGATCTTTTTTTCTCTATGTATCTACATACAAATATACAGGCTGGCCATAAAGGGCATGTGTAAAACACACTAGGCAAACATGATATTACACATATCTGCACCTTATTTCAGAACAGTGTGATAATACTAAATATTTTATTCCATGATCTGATTTTTTTCACCTTAAGTTCTATCTTAGATATTTTGCCTTTTATGCATAGGGATCTGCATTCTTTATAATGGTCATGTGGCAGATTTATTTAACCTTTACCCTACTAGTGGGCATTTAAATTGATTTTGATATTTTACAGTTATAAACATCTGGGTTTGCACATGTACTATCAATAGTATTTCCATAGAATACATTTCAAGAATGGATACTTCCAGGCCAAAGGGTATGCCCATTAAAATATCTGAAAGCTAATACCAAATTATGCTCGCAATGGTTGTGCCAATTTTTTTCATACACTCTTTGCTGGTGGTCCTCTCTAGCGTCTGTAGATGCTCTAAATGCCAGAATCATAAAATATTGGAAAGAAAGGCCTTAGAGATGATCTATCCCTGTTGTTTCATCTTAGGGACCAGGAAAGCCAAGCCTAGGCGCAGGGAAGGGGCCACGTGCAAGATGTATCTGGGCACAGCTCTGACTCGAGCAGCTCTTCAGGCTCTTGCCCTCTGTCCAGTGTGTGCAGAGGGCCTAGCAGCATCTTCCCAAGGCATTCTCTAGAAGGTCATTCCTCCTCCTGCTCAGCGGGCCTCCCTCCGCTCCCCTGGATCATTATCAGCCCAGCGCTGGCAAGATCAGCAGGCTTTTCAATGGAGCATCACACCACGCCTGGGTAAGCAAGGAGCACACAGCCAAGGGAGATTTTCCTTGACATTTGTATCCAAAATTGAATTCAGTCTGCTTAAATGCTCGCTACACTTTCAAAGTGTGCCTTTCCTACCTCCCTGCTGCTTAGCACAGCCAAGCCATAGACCTAGGCAAGAAATTAAAGAAAAAAAAAAGAGGTACTGTATATTGCTGCATACAGAAATAACACTTCACTGTTCAGCGATTCTTGGTAGGCCAGCTCAGAAACGCTTTACCTTAATAAGAGTCACTATGGGAGGGCACAGGGCAAAGGCCCTTCTGGGACCACGCTCAAACTGGTGGAATTTTACAGAGTCCATGAACACAAGTGCCATCTCATCTCATGGAATCCTTGCAAGGTAGGCTGAATAGGGAGCTTATGGGCTTTTCATGTGCAAATGCTCGATGGTGGCAAAGTCAGGGCTAGAAACCCTCGCTCCTGATTTTATCTCCTGATGTTTTCCTCAGTCCTTTGACATTTGTATCCAAAATTGAATTCAGCCTGCTCAAATGCTCCCTACACTTTCAAAGTCTCATTTATAGGCATTAAAAACAAAACAAATCAGGGCTGTGCCTGTGGCTCAGGGAGTAGGGCACTGGCCCCATGTTCTGAGGGTGGCAGGTTCAAACCCAGTCCCGGCCCAATTGTAAACAAAACAAAAACCCAAATCCATCTGTATATGTTATCCATTTATTTTTTAAAAATCAACTCCGACATTTTAATTCTATTTACTTTTCTTCCTCTCTTGACTTGTATCTCCTCCTCCTGTCCAATTACAATGCCTTCTTCAAAGAGAAGGAAAGTCTCCACACGGTTTATGCTTCTATACCTGGTGCCTCTTTTTGGTCCTGCTTTTTATTTTTCTGATATATATATATCAGAAAAGTATATATATATACTTTTTATTTTTCTGATATATATCAGAAAAGTATATATATATAATATATATATATATTATATATACTTTTTTTTTTTTGAGACAGACCCTCAAGCTGTCACCCTGGGTAGAGTGCCATGGCATCACAGTTCACAGCAACCTCCAACTCCTGGGCTTCAGCGATTCTCTTGCCTCAGCCTCCCAAGTAGCTGGGACCACAGGCGCCTGCCACAACTCCTGACTATTTTTTGGTTGTAGTTGTCATTGTGGTTTGGCAGGCCCGGGGCTGGATTTGAACCCACCAGCTCTGGTGTATGTGGCTGGCGCCTTAGCCACTTGAGCTACAGGTGCCGAGCCTTTTCTGATATATTTTTATTCTGGAAAGAGGGACAAGGAATATCACAGTAGGAAAAGATGGTGAGAGTGAAGGAAGGATGCAGACATGCAAAATAAGGAGTGATTTCATATTGCATGAACATGTCATTATAAAATGTCATTATAAGGCTTATGACTTTGTCATGCTTGGCACATCCTCACCCCTAAATGCAAATTGAACAGGCCTTGTTGATTTTTACCTCTGCAATATTTCTCAAGTCCATCCATTTCTTTCCATTTCAACCATCATCAATCTTCTCCCAACTGGCTCCTACCAAGTTGCCTCTCCAGTGTGTTTCCCACACTGTAGACAAGAGTGATCAAAAATGGACTTTTATACCTCATGTTAAATCCTGTTGAAAATAATAATAACAATCATCATCACCATTGTTAACATTTCTGAGCACTTAGTACATGACAGGCACTATTTTTAATGCTTTTGTGTCTAATCACTTAATCCTCGCAATATCCCCAGAGGTAGATCTTATTATTCTTATTTTAGAACAGAAGACCTCAAAGCACAGAGATGTATGTGATTTGCACAAGGACACACAGCACTTTAAGTGATAGAACCATTTAAGAACCCAGATCTAAAGGAGTTATCAAAAAATACCCCAGTAATTAACATTTGTGTATATGGCAATGCAGGAGGGGTCGCAATCAAGTGTAAATGGTTGCGCAGACCCCAAAGGACAGCAAGTGAACTGCTTCTCATTGATTGATTGGAAGTAGGTATCTTGACTGCTAGGTTGAGAAGGAGTGTGAGGCTGCTTCTGGCTGGGTCCAGTGGGAAACTAGGCTGGATTGTTAGGGATGCCTGTTTTAGGCTGGGTCCTGGTTAGAGTGGGGCATGTACTTGTTTTCTGTTGCTGGTGCCACACATTAATAGGAATAGCTTAAAATAACAGAGATTTATTGCCTTACAGTTATGGAGATCGGAAGTCCCAAATGGGTCTCATGAGGCTAAAACTAAAGTGTCAGCGCTTTGCATTTCCTTCTGCCCACACTCGTGGAGAAGCCATTCCTCGCCTTTTCTAGTTCTCCTGAAGCTGCCTGCATTCCCTGGCTTGTGGCCCTTTCCAGCAATGGCATCCTTCTCACCAGGCCTCTGTTCTCACACCCCTGACTCTGATCCTCCTGCCTCCCTTTTATAAGAACTCCTGTGATTGCCTTAGGCCCACCTGGAAAATTCAGAATAATTTCCTCTTCACAGAATTCTTATTGCAATCACATCTGCAAAGTCGTTTCTTAGCATGGAAGGTAATATATTCATAGGTTCTGGGGACTGGGGAGGCATATCTTTGATGGTGCCATTATTCTGCCTGCCACAGGGGATGACAGCATTGCGTGGTATGAGTCCTTCCCTGGAACCAGGCTCCAGCAGTGAGCGCAGGGACTCTGGTCTTATTTACTTTGGTGTCTTTCATGTCTGCCACCCAATAGGTGTGCAAACCTTTGATGAATGAATAAGTGAAAGAACTAGAAAACAAAGACGCAGAATAATAAGGTGTCTGTCTAAGGAGTCCAGGGAAATGCTGCCCTTTTTAACATGGAAATTTGAGGGGAATGTTTTTAAAATCTTAATGGGGGGGTTCCACAGTTTGGGCAATGCCAAAATTTACAGCAGTAACTGAGAAGAATATTAAGCAGACCTCAGTGCAGAATGAACTTCTCATTTGCGAGGCTTTTCTCAATATCATTGTCTTTTAATTGCACTAGAGGGCAGAAGTCTGTTAAAGGAGAAGTAGGTAGATGGTGGGAAGGAGGGGTGAGTTACAAGCCCAGGGAAGGGTTCCCTCCGTCTTCCCTGGGGAGAATACTTCTCCTTTCCTAGCTGTCATAGTTGTGGCTGGAGCAACACAACTCAGTTCCAGATAGTTGGGTCTCCCAGGAGCTCCTCCTTTGCTCCAGATCTAGTTCATAATTCAAGACATTCACGAAGCCCCACCTGCCACCTCTCCAGCCTCACCTCTTATGCCCACCCCATTGCTGTCTCACTGGCCTCCCCCAGAATATTCACGGCCAACCATCTTCCTGTTCAGAGCCTTTTCACATGCTATTCCCTAATTCTGGAATACTCCTGCCACTTTCTTTTGCCCAATTAATCCTTACTTATCCCTTTGAGGCTTAACTTAAAAATCACATCCTGAAAGATATTTATTTCTTTTCTCTCGAATTTAAATCAGCATCCTCCACTCCCATCCAGGCCATCAAAAAAAAAAAAAAAAAAGGCATAATGTCAGGAACATGGAGTGTGGACTCACACTGCTTGACTTTGAATTCTAACTTCCACTCATGAGCTGTTCACCTCAGGTGAGATGTGCTTACCTCATGTCTCTTTTCCTCATCTCTAAAATGGGGCTAATGTGGGAGGCCAAGGCAAGTGGATTGCTTGAGCTCAGGAGGTCAAGACCAGGCTGAGCAACAGTGAGACCCGGTCTCTAAAAAATAGCTGGGTGTTGTGGTGGGCGCCTGTAGTCCCAGCTACTTGGGAGGCTGAGGCAAAAGGATTGCTTGAGCCCAAGATTGTGAGGTTGTTGTGAGTTATGATGCCACAGCATTCTACCAACGGCAACGGAGTAAGACTCTGTCTCAACAAAAAAATTTAAAAAATAAAATCAAATAAAATGGGGCTAATGGTAGCACCTACAGCAAAAGATGGTTATGAGGATTAAATGAGATAATCCTTGTAGAAAGTTTGGCTGAGTTCCTGTACTATGTATTTCCTTTATAGCATTTACCAAAATCATAACTGTAAAATTATTTTTGTTATTATATTATTTGCTTAATATCTTTTTTCCTACATGTCATACAGTGTCTCTCTTATTCTCCATTGTACCCTCAGTGTCTAGCACACTGCCTGCCATGTAGGCTGTCTGTAGATATTTCTTGGATGGATGGATGGATGGATGGATGGACATATGACCTATTCCTGGGCTAGGTTCCATAAAAAGGTGCCTGTTTGTCAGGAAATAATCAATATAATTAAAGAACACTGTGTAGAAATTTTGGGTTGGCGTATTTTGAACATATTAAGGGCTTAAAGTTAGAGCTTGTTAGGTACAACACTCAGCATCTTTCCCTTTCTGGGGCCTGTTCTCATGCAGGGCCTTGCGATGCTCATTGCCAGGCAGATTTATGAAACATCTCCACAGAGCTCACATTCCATATGGTACAATTTACACATTCCTGCTGGGGTCAAGGTGGGGAAGGGCATGTGTGCTAATAGCTGCATTTCTCCCATGAACTTTCATATAAACCCTTTTTCTAGCTCATTTTACCGGTGCATTATAAAATAGTTTTATAGACGATTTTTTCAAGGTCACGAATGAATGCTTCCTACCATTTTTAGAGGAGTATAAGTCTAGAAAGGGCAACTGGAGGTTTCTTAGCTGAGCCTGCCACCAGCCGGAACTCTCTTCTGAACCATCCTAGCAGATCTCAAAAGAAACAAAGGACAATTTTCAGTGGAGTCTCACGACCTCTCTCTAGCTTCTGCCTTCCTTAGGTCTCAAGGATACCGTGACTCCTGTGTGTCAGTTGTGAGTATTTTATTCTAAGTGTGTTTGAAGTTTTAGAAAAAGTGCTCTTTTATAGAGAATATCCAACAAAATTGTTGAATCCAAGTAGCCACTGTTGTCACTGGAAACCGCCCACAGACTGTTCGCTTCCTGGCCTTGATTTTCTTTCTGACCTGAATTGTCAGTCAAACCCTATCTTTGTTCCATTCTTCAAAACACCATTGTTCTCTCTCCTCCCCATGGCAATTTCTTTTCTATTGTTAAAAATATATATATCAAAAGTCAGAGCAGCCTTGGGTTGATGGAAGTGGGTCTTCTTGACTGTGCAGTCTGGTTTGTGGCCCTGAGCCAGTGTCATCTTCGGTATTCACACACCATGGAAATTGTCGCCTGCCAAACAACTTTGGCTCCCGTAGGAGACCTACAACTCACAAAAGAGTTTCTGTCACTAACTGTTCTGTGTCAGGGCCACAACATGTTGGGTTAACAGCTCTTCTCCCAGCTGTAATATCTTTATGTAAAATAATACGTTTGTTAGGAATAAAACATGATTTATCTAAGAGAAACGTCTGGTAAGTCTGCTTTCTGAGGGGTCTGTGGCCCCAAGTTGTTAAACACATGCTGTTTAGGGTTAACCTGGCCTGTGTTGTTTAGGAATCTCACCTGCAACTTTCACGTGGGGAGGGAGTAATGAAGACATTTTATTAGCTGAGGAGAAACATTATATTTGTGGATGCTTCCACAATAATGAACTATTTTCTCTTCATAGTTAATGTTATTTGCCTAAAGAATGCGTTTTAAGACAAGTTAAAATTCAACACCTATGTTAGGGTGCTTGTTGTTTTGAGACAGAGTCCCCCACTCTGGTTCCCAGGCTAGAATGCCATGGTGTCAGCCTAGCTCACAGCAACCTCAGACTCCTGGGTTCAAGCAATCCTCCTGTCTCAGCCTCCAGAGTAACTGAGACTATAGGTGCCCTGCCATAACACCTGGCTAATTTTACTTTCTTTCTTCTTTTTTTTTTTTTTTTTTTTTAGTAGCGATAGTGTCTTGTCCTCACCCAGGCTGGTCTCTAGTTCCTGAGTACAAGGGGTCCTCCCACCTCAGCCTCCCAGGGTGCTGGGATTACAGGAGTGAGCCATCATGCCTGGCCCTCCTATGTTAGGTTGGGTTCCAAATGCTGCTTTAGATAAAAATTATTTCTCAAAAAATTGGTAAGTAATTCCTTTTTCTAAAATTTGCTGAGATGCCTTATTCAATAGGTTGATTCAGATTTTACCAAGGATTACTGGGAATTGAATTGGGCACTTTAGGGGACTCCTGAAGAAAAGGTTCTGTCAGTTTCCAGAGGGAAAACAAGCAAGTTTCATATATGGGCTCAAGACTCAGAATGGCTTTTGAGACACCTACAGCTATAGAAATGCTGTAAGCTAAAAGCAAAGAGCAATGTCTTCAAAATCTAAGAAAAAAGTATTCAAATATACATTTACATGACCAGCTAAGTATCAGCCAAGAGAAGGTGAGAATAAAGTCATTTGAAGACATACCAACCACCTTCAAGTTCACGTGCACCTTTCTTCATTACACTCTGGTCCCCGGAGGCTGCCCTGTAATGGACCGTGGTCAGTGGCTTCTTTGCCTTCTACTTCCAGCAGAGCTTGGAGGGAGGAAGAAGTATGGGGTCAGGCTGTTTGTCCCCTCACTCCTTCCCTGCCACATAGGCTGAAGTTGACCATGTTCCTTTCAGAGGCTCAGGCTTTCTGTAAGGTAGAACTCTCCCCTCCCTCCGAGATAATAATAGGCTCCCTGTAGCATCTGAGCCAAGGGGCTTCATCCCTTGCTGTTTTCCCTTAGCCCTGCCCACACCTTTTTTAGTTTTGTTTTTAGAGACAGGATCTTGCTCTGTCACTAGGGCTAGAGTGCAATGGCCACACCATAGCTCACTGCAACCTCAGAATCCTGGGCTCAAGTTATTCTTTTTCCTAAGCCTCCCAAGGAAGCTAAGACTACAGGGGTACATCATTACACCTGGATACTTCCTTTATTATTACCATTTTTGGTAGAGATCAGGGTCTTGTTATGATGCTTAGGCTGGCCTTGAACTCCTGAGCTAAGGTGATCCTTCTACCTGGGCCTCCCAAAATGCTGGGATTACAGGCATGAGCCATGATGCCTGGCCCTTGTTCATACCTTTTCAAATAGACCCTGCATTAATGTTCCTCAGTTACCCCATTTGAATGTGTTTTCTGTGGGACCTTGATCAACACAGTTGCCGAGGTGACCAGTAGATGGTTTTACTCACTCCTCTAAGGCAATATAGCACTTATGGCCAAAGGCTTTAGAAGCACATCAACCTGGGACTTTGGACAAATGACAAGCTCGTCATGCCTCCGGAATAAAATAAAGATTTTATGACTTTTCATAAATGAAAAGGATCAAGTGAAATAATCTAAGAAAAGATGTAATGCAGTGGCAGTCACTTAACCAGCACTCTGTATGAGGTAGTTACTATTATTTATCATTATTATCCTTGTGCCATTGCTGGACCACCAGGAGCTGCCTGTTCCACAGAAGGGGCTGAATGACCCAAATGAGGCCCCAAAGCTTCATTTATGCCCCAAAGCTGGACAAAGCAGAAGCTTCATGCCTGGCCCCGAAGTGTGTTTTGGGTTGAGCGCTACTCGGGTGAACCCTGACAGGCAGGGCGAAGCTTCCGCTGGCAGCTGCCCCCAAGTCCTGCCCACGGCCCTTAGTTCCTGATCATGGTGCTCTCTGCCAGAGATAAGGGAGTGACTGGAACCAAGACACATTTTTTTAGAAGAGTTGTGATCTCAAACACCTGCAAGTTCATGGCTGACTTCCTAAGGCTCTCAGCTTTTGAGTATCTGCCTCCCTGCCTGGTGTATCTGACCCTTCTCTCCTACCAACCGCAGGAGACCCAGCCCCGATGGAGGTCTGTCATCCAGCGCACTCGGACGGCACCAATGGGCCCTAGGAAGCCATTTCCCTTTTTTATTGGTGCTATTCCATTAGTCCAGTACTTGAGGACTGTTCGTGTGGTAGAAGGCATAGAAGAGAGAGGTGAGAGTGAGAAGGCCCAGCTCAGGGAAAGGTTAACTGAGAAAGGAAAGAACACACACAGGATTCACGATTAGGGCAGAGAGGGGAAGATTAGAGACTTCGGCACACGATACAGCTTCCTTGATTCAGGCATGTGTGACACATGAACGTCTGTACGTACTTACAAGCCTCTGGGGACTATCGTATAAACGGCAAAGCCTCCGCGTGTTCCCCTCCCTGTGCCCATCAGCAATGCCCGAGATCGTTTGAGAGCCACCTTGTTACCAAGCTGAGTGGTTGCTTCAGCAGCGCTGCCCTGGCTTTATTTTGATAAAATACTGGTGTGTTCACACATCTCGTGTCTGCTCTGTTCAAAGCTAGGATTTGCAAATACAAGTTTGGAGGTGGAGGGAGAGAAGGGGAGAGAGAAACGAATGATCCAGCAGGAGGAAAATTTCACCCTGAGATTCCCTGAAGTAGCAGATTCTTTGTGTAACTCCCCCACGGTGCCTTGACACTGTTATTTACTGTATTTAACAAAATGGTAATACTAGTAATTATTATTGTTTCGAGGACACAGGACACAGCCACTGCAGGCAGCAGGGTGTGCTAGAATTTGATACAGACCGGAAGGGAGTGGGTGAGGCTCCTTGGAAACAGATCCTGGGCACAGCAATGATTTTACTTGGGCCTGTGGTCTTGCCCTGATTGGGCTGGACAGGAGGTTGGATTCTGAGGGTAAACTATCGCCAGGGGGATCCCCAAGATTTAGTAACCTCCACTTCACTTCCTCCCAGAATTCTACACCCTTGAATGCAACACTATTCAAAGCAAAGACGGCTCCTCCGGCCACAGCGCTTGGACGAGTAGGCGGTCGGGACCTCCCAGCGCCTGTTTCCTCATCTAACATGGTGAATAGCCACGGATTGAAACGTCTATTGAGAGACTAGAGGGAATGGAGAGAGAGAGCCTACTAGGCGCTCAATAAGTGATGGCCAATAATAATAACTATTATTACGAAAAAAAGAAGAGGAGGAAGAAAGGAGGCCGGAGGGAGGAAAGAGGAGGATGAATTCTAATTACATAAAGAAGTCCCCCACAGAGCCATCTGGGCAGCGGGAGAGTGATTTTATAGTATGCTTAAAAAAAAAAAAATCTTACTTAACATTCTCTTAAATGAGCTTGCTAATTCTCCTGATAGAGTTTTTCTTTGTTTCTAAGCTTCAGCATTTTATTCTGTTTTAATTATACAATATTTTAGCTCTGACATCACAAAGTGCATCGTCTGTTTTTGTCTTTTTTAGCCTCATCCACATCCTTGGTTACTGTTGTCCTGTCATCCTGGGGTCACCCAAAAGTACTTATGTTCTAGAGACCTTTCAAAGTAAGCCAAGGCAGTGGTTGGAAAACTTGCTTGTAGACAAAAATACATTAAAACAACCAAGGGAGTGATTCCTCTTCAGAACAATTATTTTTAATGCCTTACTGGACACGTCTGAAATTCTTTTCAGGTCCTTTGGGAGTCAAATTAGGAGAAATTCTTTTTTGTCTTATTTTTACATCTTGGAACTTGATCTTTGGTAAGTGTCTGCATGTCTGCACATTGTGTAAGGCTCACTTCCCCCCATCCCCGAACGCTGTCAGGATTTCATCAGTGTCAAATAGGCAACAAAAACACAGGGTGGAGAGGATTAACAATTTCTGTGGGACTTTCTGGTCATCTTCTTTTGGACATGCTACTAAATGCAGCTCTGAAACACTTGTGTTTTGGGGGGTTTGATCAGCCAGTCACTGTGGTTCAGTTCCAAACCAGAAGAGCTCCCCCTTTGGGCATCCTTGTTACTAAACCTCTGTGCAACACCAATGACAAATTCAAGCAAAAAGATGCTGTTGGCATGTCAAGTTTCTTTAGATGTCGGATCCCCCGTGAAGTACAATGATGCTCTCCTAATTTCAACAATGTTGTGATTAGCTAATTAATTTCCCACCAGAGGCCATCTCTGTAAAACTTAATGAATTGGCCTTTCGTCTTTCTGAATAACAGGGAGGAACTGAAGAGAATTCTTGGACTTGGTGTAAGTGAGGGTTGTTACAAGTTACTATAGTAGAACTTGTACATCTTGACTATATTATGACCAAGTCCTACGGCACAGCCAGACTGAAATTAAGTTGAGAGCCAGGACTGTGTATCTCTGGTTTGGTGGCTGGGCCCCTAAAAGGAACCCAATCAGTGTAATGACGAGATCACATTAGGTGCCTATAACAAAGGTTGATGTTCATCCAAAAATAATAATGATACACTGTGTTTCTTTGGAGCAGGACTAAATTGTTCATGCCGACTTCAAGATCCCAGTGCAAAATCCCAGATTCAGATCCTGTGGATTTATCACACCCACCGGAGGACACTGGCTTTATAAACCTCTGAATGGATTATCCTCTTCCCTTACAGTGGGCTCATCCTTTCCAAAAGATAACATCTTGCTTTTCTGGCCTGAATTTCCCTTGACTTCTTTCAAAACACAGTTTGCAAACACAATGTGTGAGAACACATGACAATGGGAAGTGCTCAGCAGGAATCCTACAATAAATATGTCAGGTATATGAGCTAGCTAATGATATTTATTTGGTTCTTAAGAAGAAAGTATTGGGATACGATAAATTACAATAATTTTTCAACATCTCAGATTTCTCCAGTAATGCATAGATGCTGGCAGACCTCAGTGAATCATACTCGTTTATTTATACATCATCACAGGGAAGCATAAAATATATGTCTCCAGGCAAGTGAATGGACTGGGAAGCTGAATTGGGCAACAGCAATATTTTCTTACATGAGAAGTAAACACGTCGACATGGTGACGAGGGTTTGTCCCACTCCTGGCTGAACTTTGAGGGGTGAGATGGCTAATATCAAGGGACCCGACTTTGTAGTCCTTTCTCACAAAGCATTCCATGATTTAAGATACTGACAATTTGCAGTGTGACACAGAAAACTAGGCCAGAACAATATTTCTTAATGGAGATTGCTACGAGGTAGTATTAATTACAGCAGTGGTCCAGAATTTTCTGTGCCTTGATAGGTTGTATTTTTAAGTAGGCACACATTTTTAAATTTAATGTGATATAAAACTGAGTTCTAAGGACTCCCTATTATGTAAGTGGTAAAAAATGATGTGGGGGAGAAACAGCAAAACACATACAGATCCATATGTACCCCAGGAGCTGGCATTCAAAAGATGATCTTTGGAAACATAAAAGTTTATACTGCCCTTGATTTGTGTGCTTTAAAAAAATACCAGCAAATATTCAGGGATCTTGGAGCATAACATCAGAGCAAAAACTCTTTGCCCTGAATTTGCGTGTACTCTCTGGCATTTTCTCTCATTGCTCCATGGAGACTCTTCCCCTTTTCTAATTGAACTAGTTTATCCACAATTCCCTCTGTGGGCTTCATCGCCGCATGCCTTGCCTCTCCTCATCTTCCGAAGCCCGAGGAGAGACATCCTCCAGCTCCACTGGGTGGGGCAGAGCAATCTAGCTGAGGCCCCTACCCCAGTGAGGTTTTTCTTTTTACCCCAGCTAGAAATGGGGTTTCCATCCGTTCTATGAATAGTGCTTTACAGCAAGGATCCTTAACCTTTTGGGCACCGTTTCATGGAAGACAATCTTTCCACAGGGGGTGAAAGTGGGGAAATGGGACAGGAGGTGGGGCTCAGGTTGCAATGCCAACCACGGGTAGCGTTGTAGATACAAACCAAGCTGCCCTCTGCTTGCCCACTGCTTCCCTCCTGTTGTGCAGCCAGGTTCCTAACAGAGCACAAACCAGTAAGATCCATGGCGTAGAGGTAGGGGACAGCAGCCCCAGAGCAGGGGGGTCCTCAGCTTCTGCCTATTGACATTTTAGGCTGGATAATTTCTTTGTCGGGAAGACTACCCCGTGCAGCATCCCTGGAATCTATTCACTAGATGCAGGTAGCGCTCACAGTGACAATCACAAACGTCTCTAGACATTGCCAGATGTCCCTTAGGGAGCAAATCATCTCAGTTGCCTTAGAGCTCTCCCCAAATCCTTCAGAGATTCTGAAGAACAATGGTTAGGTCCTTAGCAGTGCTTTGGTTCATGTTCAAAAGTTAACTGATGACTAATGAACAAAAGATGCTTCTTAAAAATTACTAATAGGGGTTAAGCGCCTGTTACGGGCTAAGGCGCCAGCCACATACACCTGAGCTGGCGGGTTCGAATCCAGCCCCAGAACCCGCCAAGCAACAATGACAGCTGCAACCGAAAAATGGCCGGGCGCTGTGGCAGGCACCTGTAGTCCCAGCTACTTGGGAGGCGGAGGCAAGAGACTCGCTTGAGCCCAGGAATTGGAGGTTGCTGTGAGCTGTGATGCCACAGCACTCTATCCAGGGTGACAGCTTGAGGCTCTGTCTCAAAAAAAAGAAAATGACTCATAAATTTATTTAATCTCTTAAGAGACATCCAAGAGGGGAATAAATGTATTATAGTTAATAAAACTTATAAAAATCCAAAAAAAAAAAAAGAAAGAAAGAAAATGTAGAGTCACTCTGACGACCTTTGACTTTGGCAATGGTTTTTTAGATATGACACCAAAAACACAAGCAACAAGAAAAAAATGTTACATTTTGTGGATTAAAGGACACTATCAAGAGAGTGAAATAATAACCCACAGAATGGGAGAAAATATTTTCAAATCATAACTCTGGTAAAAATCTATTATCTAGAGCACATAAAGAACTCTTACCACTCAACCACAAAAAGGCATTCCAATTAAAAAATGGACAAAGTCCTTAACTGACATTTCTCCCAAGAAGATAAACAGACAGACAGCAAGCAGCTGGGAAGAAGCCCAATGTTGCTGGTAATTAAGGAAATGCAAATCCAGACCATGATGGAATGTCCCTTCACACCCACGAGGGTGACTATAATTGTAAACATATGCACAAGCAAAAAGAAAATAGCAAGGAAGTGTTGATAGGAATGTAAAGAAATTAGAGCCCTTGTACACTGCTGATGGGAATTTTAAATACTGCAAAAGCTGTGAAAAACATCAGCAGTTACTCAGGACTGAAACAGGGCGTTACCACACGACCCAGCACTTTCAGTCCTGGGTATGTTCCCAACAGGACTGAAAAGAGCATTCAAACTAAAGCTCGTATGAAAGCGTTTACAGTAGCACAATTCACATTAGCAGAAAGTTGAAAACAACCCAAATGCCCATCAACTGACAGGTAAACACAGTGCGGCATATCCATGGCACAGAATAGCAGTCAGCTGTACAGAGGTCTGAGGGGCCACACAGGCAGCCAGATGCACACACCACACGTCGTATGAAGCCATTCACAGGAAACCCACAGAAAAGGCCAGTCCCTAAGGACAGAGAGGAGGCGGGTGGCCAGCAAGCTGAGAAGTGGCCGCCTGGGGGTCTCAGCTTTCCTCGTGGAGCTGTGAGGATTTTCTGGAACTAGAGTGGTAATGGTTGCGCAATACATGACTGTAATAAATGCCATGGAACGGTGCCCTTTAACATGGGTGAAATGGCGAATTTTATGTTGTGGGTCCTCATAATTTTAATAAAATCACACTTGCCAGGCGTTTCTGAGAACAGGGTCACCATCCTCAGTAGTGCTGGATATTGTGCATTTTAAATCTTGGCCGATCTTACAGGACATTTGTGTTTAAATTTGAGAACCTTATATTATTAATGAGATCAAGAAGCTATTCAAGTACTTATTGGAAACTTAAATTTTTAAGTTTATAATCGACCCTTTTGTACCTCATCCTGCTCCAGTTGCAAGGACTATAAGACTTTCCTATTAAGCTCTCATCTGCACAGACTGTGAATATCTGCTGGTAACTCAACATGTTCACTTGTGTCCCCTAAATACTCCTGTGGGGTGTTGACTGAAGCCATGTCGAGGGTGATCAGAGGTAACTTGTTCACTTGTGTCCTGTAAATACTCCTGTGGGGTGTTGACTGACGCCACGTCCAGGGTGATCAGAGGTGTGTAGTCCACTGCTCAGCCCCTGACTGCCCAGCCTCCCGGGGTATGTGGTCAAGTTTTCCTGTTTTGTTCACTGCTGACTCTACAGCATCCCCACTGGGCGCTGGATGGTCTGGGACGCACCTCTGCTCCCCTGCAATGCCTCACTGGTAGCAGCAGTGTCGGAAGGGACACCGGTGCCGAGAGCACCCCACATCTCCTTGGCAGTGAACATGTCCAGTGACTTTATATGACAAGGTAAAGTGAGACTTTCCCAGTGGAGTGGCTCCCGCCTATAGTGCCAGCAACGTGGGAGGCTAAGCAGGAAGATCACTCGTGGCCATGAGTGTAAAGCCAGTTTGAAACACAGAGAGACCCTGTCTCTATTAAGTTTTAAAAAACTCTTTGTAAGTTTTAAAAGTAAGATTTTTGCCATAGATTTTTTATAGCTATCCTTTGTCAATCAGTGAGAGTTTCCTTTAGATATTAAAATTGCTAAGAATTTTTATCAGATGCAGCTGTTCAATCCCATCTTATGCTTCCACTGAGAAGACTTTGTGCCTCCTTCCCTTGAACTGGGCAGGATTCTCCTCTGACCTCACCATGACTGTCCTCCCAGCAGAAATCCCATGTGGCGGCAGACCTGACACCTGCACTATCCGTGGGCCCTCAGTGTGGGATAGAATGAGGGGTTACTGGGGTCTGGGCTGAGCCCCAGGGTCAGGCTGCAAGAGTGAATGCTGGGACTGGTCTGTCACTTGGGGTCCACCCCAGGCTGTTCCCTGCCCCTGATGCCCACAGCTCCACCTTGTGCCTCTGACCTCCCACTGCCAGCCCTGAGCACCCACAGGCCCGCTCCCCACAGGGCCTCCTTGACCTCATAGGACGGGTCTGGATAACAGACTGTCCTAATCCCTTCAGACCCTCTGCTCTTCCCCCAGCTGGAAGAGGCTGGAAGGACCAGGGACACACCACTGGCTCCTCGTGGTACCATCAATAGGGCGTGCCTGGCTCAGGCTTCACGACAGAAGCAGGCCTGTAGCCGTTCAGCTCCCAGGGTTGGGACCCACTCTGCCCAGCTGACCTCTCAGGCACAGACAACTTTGCTGACCTCCAGTGGCCTCCGGCTTCTCACCACCCTTGCCTCACACCTGCCCCCTTCAGGCCTAGGCCCTGCCCACTCAGGTCCTCACCCGGGAGACCCCTCCAACCCTGGACAACTGGCCCTGGGCTCAGGGGACGGTGGTTCAGAACCCACGGTAGACTTGGTGCAGCCCCCAAGTCCGCTTGCCCTGATGAGCCCCCAACAGCAGGCTGTACTGGAAGTTTCCACGTTCTCAGGGGAGGAGAGGTCCTCATTGTCCTGACTGTCCTTGGCTGACAGAAGGATGATGGGAGATCCCAGAGCCTGCTGGGAAGCTTGGTGCTCACATGTCCTTTCCCCAAACAGGCACCTCCATCCCTGTTCCTGCTGCCCATGCCAGGCAGCCCAGGCGAGGTCACTGCAGACAGGCTGGACACACCAAGGGGCACAGCCCAGGGTCTGGAACCCACCTGGACACCCTGTCCCCAGGCATGCCAGGTGCAAGCAGGGGACCAGGCCCAGGTGTCCCCTGGGGCCACACCCAGCCAGGGGCGTAGTCCTGCCCAGACCAGCTGAGTTTCATGAGCTGAGCAAGGTCATGTCCTGGCAAGAGAAGCCGCTCGGATGAGGGTTCTCCTGGCCCAAAACACC
>CAUYON010107086.1:0-20578 GCA_963573935.1 Arctocebus calabarensis
TGACGAGCATTTTTTCATGTGTTTGTCTTCTTCAGAGAAGTTTCTGTTTGGGTCTCTTGTCCATAGTGAAATGGGATCACTTGTTCTTTTCTTATTAATAAGTTTGAGTTCTCTGTGGATTCTGGTTATCAGACCTTTGTCAAAAATGTAACCTGCAAATATCCTTTCCCATTCTGAGGGCAGTATATTTGCTTTACTTACTGGGTTCTTGGCAGTGCAGAAGCTTTTTAGTTTGATCAGATCCCAGTAATGTATTTTTGGTATTGCTTTAATTGCCCTGGGGGTCCTCCTTATAAAGTTTTCTCCCAGGCCAATTTCTTCAGTTGTTTCCTTTGCATTCTTTCCAAGAATCTTTATGGTTTCATGTCTTAGGTTTAAGTCTTTTATCCAATTTTTGTTAGAGGTGAAAGGTTTACTAAGTAGGATATGTTCCAGCTCCATCCATGTAAACGTAAAAGAGGTAAACTCTCCATCTTGTTTTAAGGCTGCATAGTATTCCATGGTATACATATAACACAATTTATTAATCCATTCATGGATTGATGGGCACTTGGGCTTCTTACATGACTTGGCTATTATGAATTTAGTTGCAGTGAACAATCTGGTGCAAATATCTTTGTTAAAAAGTGATTTTTGGTCTTTTGACTATATACCTAGTAGAGGAATTGCAGGATCAAACAGCAGGTCTACTTTTAGATCTCTGAGTATTATCCATACTTCTTTCCAAAAGGGATGTATTAGCTTGCACTCACACCAGGAGTGCAGAAGTGTTCCTTTTTCTCCACAACCATGCCAACATCTGTAGTTTGGGGATTTTGTGATGTAGTCTACACTTACTGTAGTGAGATGATATCTCAAAGTGGTTTTGATTTGCATTTCTTTGATGATTAAAGATGAGCAACATTTTTTCATGTGTCTGTAGGCCATGCACCTATCATCTTCAGAGAAGCTTCCATTCAAGTCCCTTCCCCACAATGAAATGGAATTACCAATTCTTTCTTATTAATAAATTTGTGTTCTCTGTGGATTCTGGTTATCAAACCTTCATCAGAAGCATAACTTGCAAATATCCTCCCATTCTGAGGGCTGTCTACTTGCTTTACTTACTATGTTCTTGGCTGTGCAGAAGCTTTTTAGTTTGATCGATCCCACTAATATATTTTGGTGTTGCTTCAATTACCTGGTGTTGCTTCAATTACCTGAGGGGTCCTCCTCATAAAGTTTCTCCCAGGCCAATTTCTTCCAGTGTTTCTCCTACACTCTCTCCGAGAATCTTTATAGTTTCATATCTTAAGTTTAAATCTTTTATCCAGTGAGAGTCAATTTTTGTTAATGGTGAAAGGTGTGGGTCCAGTTTCTGTCTTCTACAAGTCGCCAGCCAATTCTCCCAGCACCATTTGTTAAATAGGGAATCTTTCCCATAATTTATATTTTTGATAGGCTTATTAAAGCTCAAATGATGATAAGTGTCTGGGTTCATCTCTTGGTTCTCAATTCTGTTCTATACATCTACCTCTCTATTTTTGTGCCAATACCATCCTGTTTTGATCACTGTAGATTTATAGTATAATTTGAAGTCTGGTAGTATGATTCCTCCTGATTTGTTTTTATTTCTGAATAATGCCTTGGCTCTTCAAGGTTTTTTTCTGGTTCCATATAAAACAAAGTACATTTTTTCCAGATCTTTAAAGTATTTAAACTGGTGGTGCTTTGATAGGAATTGCATTAAATTTGTAAATTGCTTTGGGTAATATGGACATTTTAACAATGTTGATTCTTCCTAGCCATGAGCATGGTATGTTTTTCCATTTGTTAACATCTTCAGCTATTTCTTTTGTCAGAGTTTCATAATTCTCTTTATAGAGATCTTTCATGTCCTTTGTTAGGTAAATTCCCAAATATTTCATCTTCTTTGGCACAACTGTAAAGGGAATAGAGTCCTTGACTATTTTTTCAGCTTGACTATTATTGGTATATATAAAAGCTACTGATTTTTGAGTATTGATTTTGTATCCTGAGATGCTACTGTATTCCTTGATCACTTCTAAGTGTTTTGTGGTTGAGTCCCTGGGATTTTCCAGGTATAAAATCATATCATCTGCAAAGAGTGAAAGTTTGATCTCCTCCCACCGTATTTGTATACCCTTGATCGCCTTCTCTTGCCTCTTGTGATGGCTAAGACTTCCATAACAATGTTAAAAAGCAGTGGAGACACTGGATAGCCTTGCCTGTTCCTAATCTGAGTGGAAATGTTTTCAATTTTACTCCATTCAATATGATATTGGCTGTAGATGGCCTCTATCAGTTTAAGAAAAGTCCCTTCTATACCTGTTTTGTTAATTGTTCTGATCATGAAAGGATGCGGATATTGTCAAAAGCTTTATCTGTATCTATTGAGAGAATCATATGGTCTTTGTTTTTTTAGTTTGTTTACATGCTGGATTACATTTATAGATTTATGTATATTGAACCAACCTTGAGACCCTGGGATAAAACTCACTTGGTCATGGTATATAATTCATTTGATGTGTTGCTGGATTCTGTTTGCAAGGATCTTATTGAATGTTTTTGCATCTATGTTCATTAAAGATATTGGTCTATTGTTATCTTTTCTTGTTGGGTCTTTTCCTGGTTTGGGGATCAGGGTGTTATTTGCTGCATAGAGTGTGTTGGGAAATATTCATTCTTTTTGATGTTTTGGAAAAGGTTAAGTAATATAGGTGCTAGTTCCTCTTTGAAGGTTTGGTAGAATTCTGATGTGAAGCCATCTGGTCCCAGACTATTCTTTCTGGGGAGATTTCATATAGTTGATTATATTTCAGTATTTGATATAGAATTTCAGCATTTCTAATTCTTTTTGATGAAGTCTAGGAAGTTGGCATGCTTCCAAGTATTGGTCAATTTCTTTAAGATTTTCATATTTCTGAAAATAAAGTTTTTTGTAGTATTCATTAAAGATTTTTTGAATTTCTGAGGAGTCTATTGTTATTTCACCTTTGTCACTTCTGATTGATGATACTCTGGACTTTAATTGTCTATTTATGATTAGGTTGGCCAAAGGTTCTCAATTTTGTTGAATTTTTCATAAAACCAACTTTTTGATTCATTGATCTTTTGAATAATTCTTTTGTTTTCGATTTCATTTAATTCTGCTCTAATTTTAGTTATTTCTTTCTGTTGGTTTTGGGGTTGGAATGTTCTTCCTTTTCCAGTTGCTTTAGATGTCCTATTAGGTTATTGACTTCCTCTCTTTCCGTTCTCTTGAGGAAGGCTTGCAATGCTATAAATTTCCCTCTTAGGACTGCCTTTGCAGTATCCCATAGGTTCTGATAATTTGTGTCTTGTTCCAAAAATTTGGCAATTTCCTTCTTAATCTCATATATGACCCAGCTATCATTCAGCATAAGGTTATTTAGTTTCCATGTCTTTGTATGAGTATGCAGATACCTGGTGAGTTCAACTTTTATTGTATGATGATCAAAAAAATACATGGAATAATTTCTATACTTTTGAATATGCTGAGGTTAGACTTGTGACCTAAGATGTGATCAATTTTGGAGGCTGTTCCTTGGGCTGATGAAGAAGAATGGGTATTCAGTTTTGTTAGGATGAAATGTTCTATAGGTGTCTGTTGAATTCAATTATTGTATGGTGAAGTTTAAGTCCAAAATTTTTTTGCTTAGCTTCTTATTGAAGAATCTATCCAACACTGCTAAAGGGGTATTAAAATCTCCAACTATTATGGTGCTGGAAGATATTAAATTGTTCATGTCTGTTAGGTTCTGCCTTATAAATCGAGGGGCATTCTGGTTGGGTGCATAAATGTTAATAATTGACATCTCATCATGTTGAGTGTTCCCTTAACAAATATGAAGTGACCATCCTTATCTTTCCTTACACTTGTTGGTCTGAAGCCTAATGTATCTGCAAATAAAATTGCCACCCTTGCTTTTTTCTGATTTCCATTTGCCTGGATTACAGATGTCCATCCCTTCACCCTGTATCTATATTTATCCTTTAAGGTAAGATGAGATTCTTGTATGGAGCAGATATCTGGCCTGAGTTTTTGTATCCAGTCAGCCAACTTGTGCCTCTTAAGAGGACAATTTAAGCCATTCACCTTAATTGAGAGTATTGATAAGCTTGGTAATATTTGGGGTGTAAAGTTTTTCAAGAGTCCATTGGGTATTTTAAATCTTTTCACCACTGTGGAAATTGGGTTTTGTTCAAGAATTTCAAAGTGAGTTTACTTTGTGTGGGTAATTATGGAGGACAGGTCTGAGAATATCCTGAAGAGCTGGTTAGGTCATGGCAAATTTCTTCAATGTGTGTATATCATTAAAGTATGTAACGTCTCTGTCATAAATGAAACTCAATTTAGCTGGATACAGGGTCCTGGGCTGAAAGTTGTTTTTTTTTTTTAGGAGATTGAAGGTTGATGACCATCCTCTTCTGTCATGAAAAGGTTCAGCAGAGAGATCTGCAGTCATTCTAATATTCTTCTCCTTACAGGTTATGATCTTCTTATGTCTGGTTGTTTGCAGGATTTGCTAATTCATATTAACTTTGGTGAAGTTAATTACAATGTGTTTAGAAGATGCTTTCTTTGGGTTGAGTCATTCTGGGGTTCTGAAACTGTCAGCTATCTGAATTTCAGTATCTCTTGCCATTGCTTGGGAAGTTCTCCTTTTTATCTCTTGGAGCAGAGTATCTGTGCCTTCCAGACCATCCTCTTTTCCTTCAGGGATTCCTATGAGGAGAATGTTTGCTCTTTGGGAGTGGTCCCACAATTCTTTCAGGGGATGATCCATTTTTGCTCTCTACTTCTCTTCTTCTTTGAGCATTTCAGAGCATTCAAAAGCTTTGTCTTCAATGTCAGAGATCCTTTCTTTGTTTGCTCCATTCTGTTACTGAGGGATTTTACTGTATTTCTTAGACCTTTTGAGGGCTGCAAGTTCTTGCCTCAATGTGTGAAAATCTTTGGTGAATTTGTCTTGGAATTCATTAAATTCTCAAGACAACTTTTGAATTGCTCTTTGAATTTCTAATTCCAACTTTACCTCCATTCTGTTAATCTTATTTGCAATCTAAATTCTGAATTTGATTTTTGACATCTCAGCTATTTGTTTATGAATGGGACCTTGTGCTGGTCTGCCTTGTCTTTCCTTGGGGGAGTTGATCTACTCTGATTATTCATGTTGCCAGAGTTTTTCCACTGTTTCTGCCCCATGATTCTTTTTACTGTTTGGCTAGAGAAGCTGGTAAGGTGAAATTGAATTGAGGGCACCTGGAGTTGTAATTAACCAGCCCTTTACCAAAGAACTGGCACTGGTGATGGCAGCTTTTCCCCTAGAGCTTTACAAAGGTCCTATTCAGTACTATAGCCTGAAACTCTGGGGACCTGCTTGGTGTGATGGGGATACATGGCTTTAACCTGTATTCAGCTAGTCTCTGTCCAATGCTAGTGGCTTTGGGCTGAAATCTCAACTGTGGTGATATATAAACACCCCCTCTCCCACAGGTGACATTTTCCCACAGGGAAAATGAGAGCCCCACAGTCCCACAACAACACAACCAGGGTACAACCTTGGTGGGTCCCCAAGTGATTGGCCCAGGTCAAGAGTTCCAAACTAATTGTCCTGGTCAACACAAACACTGATCAGATGGGAGAGTTCAAAAGGTCTTCAGCATCTGGGTAGTGGGGGTGCACTGGCAACTCAAGTGTAACTCACTCCAGTGCTCTTTGGAATAAAAAAGGCCCATGCAGCAAAATAGTCCAGGGGGGCTGGTGCTTCCTTCTCCACCTTGCACCTCTGTAACACGCAGACACTGGTAGCCCTACGGGGCTATGGCCCAGTTCCCTCCAATGAGCAAATGCACTAGGGATTTGGGCCTGCCAGAGTCAGAGGGAAGTCAATGCCTTGATGACCAGGTGACTACCCTCTGCCCCCAGCCAGCTGAGGGAGTTGAAGTCCGACTACCTTGGGTGCTCAATGGAAAATAGGGAGTGTTCCACCTGAGTTCGTTCCAAACCAGAGGTTAACAAAGCAGCTAATGTTTTTCACCCTCAGAGATTGTGCCTCTGCTGTAGCTGCTCTGCTCCTTTGGCATCCCTGCAATGCAAGGTCTAGCTCCTTCTGGCAGTCCACAGAATTGGGGAAGTGTCTCTCTGAAATTTGACCCCAGTGGAATTGTTCTATTAATGCTGCTGCTAGGTGGGAGATGTCTCCACTCACGTTCCCTTGCCTCAGTGGTTTCCGAGCCTCTACCCATCATGCGGAGACCCAAGCCTCCACCTGCTGCTGAATTGCACTTTATCAGAGGCAATTCAGACACCTCCCCCACCATGCCTTTCTGCAATGTTATCGGATTCACAGTTATAGCGTCGCTGAACTACCTAACACCATACAATTCCCAGTCTTAACAAAGAACAGTGAACCTTTTGGTATCTGCAGGGGCTGGGCTTCTAGACCACTAGACCAGAGGGAAGGGTGGACTGGGAGATCAAAGTGGCAGGGAAAATATTTGTTCAACCTTAATGCCAGACAAGAGAATGCTCAGGCTCACAGTAAGGACTCTCTGGAGAAGTCCCAGCTTCCCAGAAACTTGCTTCCATGAGGTGAGAGAAGAGGACCTCAGTTAACTACTCACTAGTACAGATCCCACACTAAGCAAGCAAGCAACTCTCTTGGGGGAGGGGATGGACACACATCCTCTTTGGGGTGGGTTCTGTACCTGAAATTTGTTTCTTTGCAGTCACAGCTTGCCTCAGCAGAGAAGATGTGCAATTATCAATCTCTTCTCTCAGCTTGGCTCCCATCCCTCAGCTTTGTTGGGTTCCTTCTGGCCATTATCTCTCACTCTGGATGGGAACATCTATTGAAAGCTGGCTTCAGTTGACTATCACACCCTCACTCCCCTTTGCTCTTGTTGAATGTAATTGGAGTTAGAGAAAATAGCCAACCAGAAGATTTAGCAGAACACAAGGCACATTGAAACAAAATGAACAAAAAGCAAACAGATACACAAACAATAAAAAACAAAAACAAAGAAAAAAAAACTCGAATAGCCCAATGTAAACACTCTCAGCAACCATAAGAGGACGGGGAGGGCTTGGCACCAGTAGCTCAGTGGCCAGGGCACCAGCCACACACACCAGAGCTGGTGGGCTCGAACTTGGCCCAGAACCTACCAAACAACAATGACAACCACAACCAAAAATAGCTGGGTACTATGATAGACACCTGCAGCCCCAGCCACCTGGGAGGTGGAAGCAAGAGAACCATTCAGCTCAAGAGAGTTAGACGTTGCAATGAACTGCGATGCCATTGCACTCCACTGAGGGTGACATAGTGAGACTCTGTCTAAAAAAAATAAATAAATAAAAGAAACAGAGAAAAAAATAATAATTAAAAAATTTTTTAACAATAACTCCTACAAGAAAGAAAAAAGGAAAAAAATGCAAAAAAGCAAAAAGAACAAGCAGAGAAAGAAAAAAGGCAACAAAATTATTTATATATACATATAAAAACATACAACTATAGATATGCTATAGGGACTGACTTTAGTAGGAATATATTTATATTGCAATATACTTTCTGGACACCTGGTGGTGATATGAGTGGTTCCTAGGCTTAGATTGTTCTTGATGTTTGCCTGATTACCTGCTTGGCACTTAGACCCTGCCGAACTGTTGATTCCACTGATCTCAAAAAATCTTCACAGGCAGTTTTCACAAATTCTCCCTGCAACAATTCCTGTGAAGTGTGGGATATCCTGGGCCAGTTCCAAGAGTAGGATTACTGTCTGCAGGTGAGACTTGCAAGCATGGCTGAGCTTGGCCTGCGTGTAAAGGTGCTTGCTGCAACCACCATCTCCCAAATTTTAAAACAATGGCCTCTTCCTATCCCAGATCTTTCCCGTCTGAGTGTCTCTCCCGCAGCCTAACCGCAGTGGTGCCACATCAGATGGTACCTCATTCTGGCCGTCTAATTCCGCTCTGAGTTTACACTTCACCAATCTTTCCACACAATACCTAGTTTCCCACGAACTGGGAATTGTAATCTTCGGTGGTGGGGCTGCTTGCCGCAGCCTGCCACTGCTGCAGCCACAGGGCAGAACTTTTCCTGGCAGTCTCCACAGCTCTGGATTACACTCCAAGTCCAGTAATTCACCTCCTGGCTTCACACCCCGAACTGCAGTCCTCACCAATATTCCATGCTGGGAATGATCTAGCCCACTCACTCTCCCCTGTTGTTCCAGGAGAGGTGAGCTAGATGTCTTTCCTATCTGCATCATGCTCCACCTCCTTAATATCTTTTCTTAATACCCATCTCTTTTTGCTAGATTCTAAGTCTCAGCTTAACCACTCTGTCCTGGTTATCACTAAATCCTCAGTCTCTAAGAGATAGCCTGGCTTAGAGAAGATATTCAATAACACTGAATGAATGACAGACTTAGACTGAAATTTGGGCATACCATAGGAAGTTCTGGGATATAAGACTTTAGAGAAAGACTAAATAAAATTTTGGAGTGTGCTATATACAAATCAATGGAGTTTGATCTTTTTCAATCACGAAGTACCCTTGAACGTTCTCAGAGCAGTGTTTTGGGAGGATGATTGGGAGGTTACTTCTGGAAAGTCCCCCAAACGCCGAAGAGGTACTGACAGTCAAATGCTTATAAATCAGGAAAGTGGAGTAAAAGGAGGCATTGACTTTCATGGAGTCACATTCTTTGCCTCCAGCAGCAAATCCACACTATAAGCAAAGAAAAATCAAAGAAAAAGAGAAAAAACTTTCCACAGAAAGTCTGTGAAAAAGCTATGCTATTCTGAAGTTGGCTCAGTCTAAAATTTCAGCACAGTAGAAATGACTTAGCAGCTGATTTCACATGGCAGTGGCTCAGCTTTTAGTATAATTGTGTAAGGAAAGGTCACTCTGATTTTTCAAAGGTAGCAATCTTCAGTGCTTGCATCCTAATCTCTGCTTTTTTGAATTTATCTGCAGATGACTTTCAGTATGTTAATATCTCTGTTAATGAGGTCCAAACAGAACTCACCAAGCATGAAAAACAATATCTAATTATTGCAAAGGTGCCTGTTGTGACCCCATCCAGTGACTTTTGTGGCAGCACTTAGGTGTCTCTATAACCCCAGATTAAGCCAGGGAAAAGGTCTGTTTTTTCTACTTCTAATAGAAAGTCAAGTCTGAGTGTCTTTTTTTTTTTTCACTGTCATGTTATAAGTGGCTTCACTTCTCAAAGCTCAAATAAATAGATACAGAAACATGGAGAAGCAAGAGAAAGTGAGTTAGAGCCATTACCCAAAGCCAAACATTAGCCACCTATACATCTTTTTGGAAAATGTCTCCAATGTCTTAAAACATTGCATAGAATAAAAGAAGAAGAGGAAAGAGTAGTAATAATATAACATTAAAATAATTTTATTTATTATTGAGTACAGCAAAATTTCTATAGATTTCTCATTCAATCTTCATATTACATGAAGTAGGCACTACTTATTTGCATTTCATATATGTAGAAACTATAGCTTGGAAAAGTGATCAGACTCAGTTTGGAGCCAAGTACAGACCTCAGTAGCTCATAATTTCATAGATGGAAGAGGAAGATGAAAGGGTAACTTACATGGCCTTTTATCCTCAATCATCTTTAAGGAAAGTTAGAAATATGGACAATTAAGAGAGTAGTTTTTTTTTTTTAAAGCAGAGAATATTATGAGTTAAACATGGAAAATGAAAACCCTGTAGAAGTTACTGGGTTTCAAATGTAACCTAACTCTAAACATCAGACAGGATTTGGGCTGGGTAGGATAGTGGTATTTGGATGAGTAAGGAGGTGAACAGACACATGGTGCCCTGCTTCTCAAAGAAGGAAATCAGTATTAAAGCTAAGAAGTAGTATTATATGACAAAATAAGTGCATGATGGCAGAGACAAGTATAAAAATAGGGAGTGGGTAGCTCATTTGGGGGAGGGAGGTCATGACTCTCTTGAATGAGAGGCTAAGACATTTAGATTGCACACGTAAGTAATGAGAGTTACCAAGGGAATTTAAACAAGGAAGTAACTGTGGAAAGTAATGGGTTTCAAAAACTAATTGGCAGGGTAGTTTGAAGTGGGCTGAATGATTCAAGTCAGGGAAACTAATGACATAGCTGTTATATCTATGAACAAAAAGAAGAAAGGATATACTACAATGTTGGCAGAGGAAATGAAAAGGGAAGAATAAGTAGAAGAAATTTTGTGAATTATTTATTTAGCTTGAAAATGCTACAAGCATTATGCAATTACTACCTTAAATTAAAAACACTAGGCATTTAGGTAATTTATGGCATGGAATAGCATTTTTAATCGTTAAAGTTTTCCAACAGTTACTTTCTTTAATATAGATTCTTATTTAATTTTTATAAGCTTTAGTGTGCTTTGAAAGTTTTGCTGCTTGGATTGATTGAAAATTGGTCAAACTTTTTATTCCTATGTTTTATGTTCTTTATTTTTAATCAATAAAACTTTGAGGGAGGTAAATTTATCTGGAGGACTATGTCTTTTATAACATAGAGGCTTATGATGATGTGAAAAGAATGAAAGACCAAGTGATCATTTGAAAATAAGAGTTGAATTTTCTGGTTGAATGCTAATTTGTTGGGAATTATGCTGGTGTAATTTATTGAAATTGCCACAAATAGCAGTAGCACCATTTGTATTATTTCTTCTGCAAAGTGCCATGGTTCAAATTCTGGTTTAAATGACAGCCTAGAGAAACATCTTTAATTTGTTAACTGTAAACAGAGGCCAAATTATAGGGAAGCTAAAAGGAAAATAAATTTAACTAGAACACATACTGACCCTGGAGAAGATGCGAGGCTATCCAGTATCAGCAAATCTGGTCTTGGTTGGCTTAGAAAGATGCAGTGGCTGAGTTGCCTCAGAGTTCGCTTTTTGTGTTTATTCTCAAAGCAGTGAAGAGTTCCCTTACTATTGTATATGTGGCTCTGGAGGTCCCTATGAACTATCACAAATCTTTATGTATAAAGCTTTTAATTTGCAAGGGTTCACTCACTCAATAAGAGTTGTTGAAACCCTTGTTATTTGACAAATGGGATTAAATCAAGATAAAACATCCTCTGCACAACCAAGGAAACAATCAAGAAGCTAAAGAGACAACCTACAGAATGGAAGGAAATACCTGCAGGCTATCAATCTGACAAAGGACTAATATTCAGAATATATAAGGAAACTCAATCACACAGCAACAAATAATCTGATTTAAAATAGGTAAAAGATCTGAATAGAAGTTTCTCAAAAGAAGACATACAAATGGCCGACAGGTATATAGGAAAATACTAAATGTTAATCATCAGAGAAATGCTATTCAGAACCACTTTGAGATATCATCTCATCCTAGTAAAAATGGCTATTTTCAAAAAGACAGGGAATAACAGGTGCTGGTGAGGATGCAGAGAAAAGAGAACACACACACACTGTGGGATTGTAAATTAACACAGTCATCGTGGAAAACAGTAAGGAAGTTCCTTAAAATAGTTCTATTAATAACGTATGGTTCAGCAAGTCCACTTCTGGCTATCTATCCAATAGAAAGACAAACAGTACACTGAAGAGGTACCTGCATTCCCATGTTTCCTGCAGCATTATTGCCAAGATATGGAATCAACCTAAGTGTTTGTCAACAAATTAATGGATAAAAAAATGGTAAATATACACAATAAAATGTTGTCCAGCTGTAAAATAAAATGAAATCCTGTCAATCTTGAAGCTCTATCCACCCCATAATTATGTAACATTTTCAATTTGGGTTAATGTTCAACACAGAAATTATTTTATTAACATAATTTTTTCCTGAAGTCTGGTGCAAATTCATGAATTAGCATTACTTAACGAATCTCTGGAGATTTTTCATTGTTCATCCAACCAACCATATTTAGTTATTGATTTCTTTTACTGTAGCCACTGAAGCTCAGTAAATAAATGATGCTGTTATATGTGTTATTTATATAAACTACAAACTCCACAAGACAATGTTATAATTTTGCTTTAAAGAATCGTGTGTGTTTTAACTAAATTAAGAAAAAAATACTGAATTTACCTATACATTTATAATTTCTAACATTCTTTATTCATTCATAAAGACCCAGGTTTCCTTTTGGTGCTGTTTTTCTTGTGCTTGATGAATTTTATTAGTATTTCTTTTCCTTTTTTTTTCTTTGAGGAATCTCCTCTGTTGCCCAGGTTAGCATGCTCTGATCCTCCTGCCTCAGTATCCCAAGCAACTGGGGCTACAATTGCTTGTGGCAACTGCCACAATGCCTGGCTAATTTTATGGCTATGATACCAAAATCACAGGCAATAGAGGGAAAAATAAACAAGTGAAACTGCATCAAACTGAAATTTTCTACATAGCAAAGGAAAAATTTAACAAAATAGAAAGGTAACCGATGTATGAAATAGGAGAAAATATTTGCAAACTGTATATCTGACAAGTGGTTAATATGCAAAATATGGGAGAAACTCACACAACTCATCAGCAAAGAAGAAACATGAAATAACACAACTAAAAAATGGGCAAACGATCTGAAGAGACATTTTTCCAAAGAAGACATGCAAATGGTCTCCAGGTACAGGAAACAGTGCTTCACCTCACTAATCATCAGGTAAATGCAAATCAAAACCACAATTAAATATCACCTCACACTGGTTGGGATGGCTATGATCAAAAAGTCAAATAGTAATAAGTGTTGGCAAGGATGTGGACAAAGAAGAACCCTTGTAGACTGTGGATCAGATTGTAAATTGGTATAGCCATTATGGAAAACAATATGAAGTTTCTAAAACAAAATAAAACAAAACATAGAATTAACATATAATTCAACAATTCCATGTTTAGAGCTATATATATAGAGATAGAGCTATATCTATATCTATCTGTATAGATATATAGATAGATATAGATATATGCAAAGGAACATCAAAGAAATATTTGCATTACCATGTCTATTGCAGCATCATTAACAGTAGCCAAGATATGGAAACGGCCTAAGTATCTATGGATGAATTAATGGACGAAGAAAATGTGGTACAGTGGGATATTTTTCAGGTTTAAAAAGGAAGGAAATCCTGCCATTTGCAATAACATGGATGAACCCAAAGGACATTATGTAGAATGAAATAAGCCAGACACAGAAAGATAAATATTGCAATATCTTACTTACTTGTGGAATCTACAGAAGCTGACCTCGTAGAAGCACAGTAGAATGGTGGTTCCTAGGAGCTGTGAGTAGGGCAAATCAGGGGATTTTGGTCAAAGTCTTAAAAACAAAGTTTCAATGAAGAAGTTACCACTAAGAAAACTTTATACCAGATGCCTTCACTAATAGAATTCTAATATTTGGGGAAGAAACAATAGCACTTTCTCATAAAATCTTGCAAAAAATAGCAGAAGAGGGAACACTTATCAAGTAATCTTATGAGGCTAATATTACTGTGATACCAAAAGTAAAACAGATATAATAAATATTGAAGGAAATAAAAGTACATATAACTGTTATAAATGTATATACAGAAATTCTTAAGTATATATTTTAAAGTTTTAGCCAACAGTATATGAAAAGGATGAGACGTTTTCATCAAGTGAGTTTATTCATTAAATGCAAGATTGGTATAATATTAAATATAGTGAATATAAATAAATTAATTAATGTTAATAAATTTTAATAAAAAAGAAAAAAATTATAACTATCTTAATAGATAAAGAACAAACACCATACAAATTCAACTTTCATTCATGTATGAAAATAAAATAACTCAATAATGCTGGAATGGCAGGAACAACCTCAATCTTTAAAAAAGTCATCTGTAGAAAAACTTGCAGCTAATATTATACCTATGGTTAAATGCTGTACATTTTTAAGATTAGGAACAAGGTGAACTATCGCCACTTCTTTGCAACATCACATTGGAGGTTCTAGCCTTCGCAATAAAGCAATTAAATAAAAAGTCTAAAGAGAAATGGAATAAGTTGAATTGCTTCTATTTGTAGAAGACATGATTGTTTATGTAGAAAATCCTTAGAAATCCATACAACATAAAAATATTAAATGAATTTTTTCAAGGTTGAGGGAGCCAAGTTTATCTAAAAGTCAACCGCATTTTTATATACTGTAGCAAGCAATTGAAAAGGAGATCAAAAGTAATCCAACTTATAACAATAAATATGTAAATTTAACAAAAACCATGTAAGTCTTTTATGCTAAATATGATAAACTATTGCTGAAAGAAATTTCAAAAAACTAAGTGGGGCAATATGCCATTTTCTTGGACTGTTATTAATTCTCTCTGAATTGATCTATAAGCCCCCTAGAATTCCAACAAAATCTAGAGAATTTTTTGAAGTTATAAGTTGATTTTAAAATTTATATGAAAATTTAAGTGACCTATAATAGTAAAAAGTATTTTTTAACAAGAACAAATTTGAAGGTCTTATATTTCCTGATTTAAAGAATTACTGTCAGGTTGCAGCAATTAAGATGTTGGGAAAGGTAGTCTCTCTCAGGCACGAGGCCTTTCCACTTCCTCTTGGCTACATAAGAAAGGGCTTTGGTTTTGATTCTCATTTTCTTGATATTTAATGATGTTGAGCACCTTTTTTTATACCTGTTGGCTATTTGTGTGTCTCCTATGGGGAAGACAAATGTCTATTCAGCTCTTTTGCCCATTTTTTAAAGTAGGTTATTTCGTTGTTGTTCTAGAATTGTGTGAGTTTCTTATATAATTTGCATACTACCTTTTTTTTTCTTGTTTCCTTTGCTATGTAGAAGCTTTTCAGTTTGATGTTGGCCAGACCAGTGTGTTTATTTTTGCTTTTGTTGCCAGAGCTCTTGATATGATATCCAAAAAGTCGCTGAATGGTCACAGTGAGATAGTATCTCACACTTGTTATGATGGCTATTATCAAAAACACGAGAGATGTTGGACTTACCACTTTGGATGGGGAAATCTTTCTCTGTTGGAGACACAGTGTGTACGTCTTTGTTCTACCAAAGTGTGCATATCACATAGCACCTTCCCAACCCCAGTGCTTTATTTGTCCTCTGCAGAGAAGGACGGGATCATTCTGCTGTGGCACAAGTGTCTGGTGTATGTGTGCAGGCCAGTGGCCATTTGAAGGCTGCCAGGAGGGACCTGCTGGCCGTGGGGAACCAGCAAGTACTAATGAAGCTGATTTTGCTGTCTCTTCTCAATGTGAATAAGTTTTACTCCATCCAGGGCTTGGCTGGTTGTTTTCCTTGGTGACTCTGATATGGTAGGCAACAAATGGCTTAGACTTTTGCCTGATAATAGGCAACAGACACTCTGTACTTGACAGTAGAATTGGCCAGAGGATAGATACAAGTGTCAAAGCAATAGAATAGCAAACTCAGGTATAGTGCCACATAAACACGGACAATTGATTTTAGTAAAAATGTCAAGACGATTCAATGGGGGAAAAGAAAGCCTTTTCAAATGAACAGTGCCAGAACAATTCGAGAGATATTTTTTAAAAAGGCACATTGACTTTTATTTCATATAATACACAAAAAGTGGCTCCAAAGTGTAGGAAGTCTCAATGTAATCTAAAACTATAAACTCTTTAAAAAGTAGGGAAAAATCCTAGAGATACATTTAAAAAGCTGATAAATTGATTTTATCGAAATTTAAAAAACATTTCCTCTTCAAAAAATATCTATTAAGAACAGAAGACAAGTCATAAAATGGGAGAAAATATTCTAATTTGCATATATTTGACAAAGGACTTGTATCCAGAAAAGTGAAACTCTTACTATTCACTAACAAGAAAGAAAGAAACCGGGCAGCGCCTGTGGCTCAAAGGAGTAGGGCCAGCCCCATATGCTGGAGGTGGCGGGTTCAAACCCAGTCCTCACCAAAAACTGCAAAAAAAAAAAAAAAGAAAGAAAAAAAGAAAGAAACCTTAAAGAAAAATTGACAGTCTAGTGTGGAGAAGCTATTTGTCAGTATCTTAATAAGTTAGACATGCATATACTATTTGACTCAGTTTTTCTGATCCCAGGTTTCAACACCACAGAGAAGTGAAAATGCATAGACAGCTGCTTGATAGACCATCGTCCCCAACTGGAAACAACCCAAATGTCTATCAAAAGGCAAATGATAGGCTCGGTGCCTGAGGCTTAACGGGCTAAGGCACCAGCCACGTACACCTGAGCTGGCGGGTTTGAATCCAGCCCAGGCCTGCCAAACAACAATGACGGCTGCAACCAAAAAATGGCTGGGCGTTGTGGTGGGCACCTGTAGTCCCAGCTACTTGGGAGGCGGAGGCAGGAGACTCGCTTCAGCCCAGGAATTGGAGGTTGCTGTGAGCTGTGATGCCACAGCACTCTATCCAGGGTGACAGCTTGAGGCTCTGTCTCAAAAAAAAAAAAAAAAAGCGAATGATAGACAAAGTGTGGTATATCCATAAGTTAAAATAATACTCAAGAAGGAAAAGAGGCCGCAGCAGCAGGGATGAATCTCAAATAGCATGCAGAATTGAAGAGACACAAAAAAAGTACACACTATATAATTCCGTTTATGTAAAATGCAGTTAATCTATGTGGGAAAAAGGCAGTTCAGCAGCTGAGCAGCAGGGTGGAGAGAGGAATGAATTACAGAGGGGCATCAGGAATCTTATGGGGATGCTGAAAATGTTTCTTATCTTGGTTGTGGCCTTGGTTTCACAGGTGCATAAAACTGTCAAAACTCATACATTTGCTCCCGTTTGCCCTTCTAGCAATGGCTCTCTTTCTCTGCTCCTCTTTACGGTGATTCACTGAAGCATCTATACTCTCAGTCTCCAATTCTCCCCTCCCATTCTCCTATAGTTTTTGCCCTCAACTCCAGCAAAACTGCTCTTCCCAAGATCACAGTGATATCCAGGTGGCCAAATTCAATGAGTCCTCGTCTTATTTGACTTGGCAGCAGAAACATTTTTCCAAGACTTCATAATCTCATTTTTCCCTTCCATCCTTCTGGCCACTCCTTCTCCATATCTTTTCTGGTTCTGCCTCTTTGTCCTGACCCTTCTGTGTTCTACTGCCCAAGGGCTTAGTCCTTGGGGATCTTTTCTTTTGATTTCTACTTGATATCTCCCCTTGAGCCCTTGATGTTCACCCCCCCAGAATAGATTTTCCCACAGTCTTTCTCATCTCTGTTCATGGTCTTTCTCCTCTTCCAAGGTGCTCAAGGTGAAAACCTTGGTATTGAGAGTAATGTCAGCAAAATGGCAGGGTAGGCACCTTTGCAGAAGCATTGAAACTGTCAGAGCTAATTTTGTCAGAACTCTGGAAAACAGCCAAAGGTTTACAGCAGCAACTCAACACTAAATCAAGTAAAAGGCAACTTTAAAACTGTAGGTGATTCCTAGGGACTAGAGGAGACAAGAATGAGAATTATTGCTTATTGGGTACAGAGTTTCAGTGGGGTTGTTGAGAAAGTTCTGGAGGTGGATAGTGATGATGTCGTGCTGTGTGATTGTACTTAATGTCACTCAACTGTACACGTAAAAACAAAATGGTAAATTGTACATTGGTCTATTTCACCACAATGAAAAATAGGACACAGAAAAAAGGTGATTGTTAAAACACACTAGATTTTTGAAATAAAATAATGAGAGTTGTCAGTTGCTAGCAAAAGCTTAAAGAAAATGAGGCTTTTTTCAATGTATACTCAGATTTGTGTACTTTAAATGGATTTAGTTTATTGCATGCAAATTATTTATTAAAAAATAATAATCAATAAAGTTAATAAACATAAAAAGGACCTGCCTAGGAGGATAGAGAAACTTGTGTAAGTTTTTTCAGAAAGTCCATGGAGGTGGATACTGATAATTTTTTTTTTTTTTGAGACAGAGTCTCTGTCACCCTGGGTAGAGTGCCGTGGCCTCAGCCTAGTTCACAGCAACCTCAAACTTCTGAGTTCAAGCAATCCTCCTGCCTTGGCCTCCTGAGTAGCTGGCACTATAGGTACCTACCACCATGCCTGACTAATTTTTTTAGTTTTAGTAGAGATGTAGTCTCCCATTGGTCAGGCTGGTCTTGAACTACTGAGCTCAAGTGATCTTCAAGCCTTGGCTTCCCTAAGTGTTAGGATGACAGACATGAGCCAATGGACCCAGTGACACTGGTAATTATTAATCTCAGAGTGGTTTGAACACTTCAGCTCTGAAGTGAAACCCAGAACACTATAAATCTATGGTCTCTTAGCCACAAATTACTAAGGCACCAAATCAATAGAGCTAGAAGATTTTCCCTAAGTTTGATGTAAACTCATTTGGCATCAAAGGCCGATCTGAGATAATTTATAGCTATTTATAGTCTTTATTTATCCCTCTTAAAGTACGTTTTATAGCAAGCATAATAGTACCTATTTAGAGCTATAATCTCTCAATATTAAAATCTCTAAAATACACACAGATGACAATTCAAATATGAATTATCCATATTCCTCTTACTAATCAGATATATGAATATAAACCCTCAAAAATAACCCTCAAAAATAATAATAGTATAATGAATACTTCATTGGTATTTCAATCTTTTTTTTCTACTAGAAAGTGCAAACTGATAAAGGAAGTGTATTATGGAAACTTCTCCACTTACAAGATGCTTGTAGCAAAACAAAATAAACAAAATTTAAGAATATTGTTATGGAGAGGTCAAGTGCTCACATTAGGTTGGAACTTAGGAAGAACTAAGCTTCTCCAAGGAGCATAATCTGTTACAGGAATGTGCTGAACTGGTGGGTCAGCAACTTGAATAAGACTGAGGGTAGGTTCCCAAGCCAAGGTTCCTAGGAGTGGCAGTGAGAGAGATGACTGCATGGCTACATGCCAGCAGGAAGGGCTGACACCAGGGAAAATTCTCTGTCTTCTCTGAAGGCAAAGGTAGGAAAGGTGTGCCCTGGGAAGGATCTATTCCGGGAAATGCAAAAAGGAGAGAGCTTGGAATGGGGGAGTGGGATACAGGTGGGCATCTGAGGCTAGTAAAAACCCATCTGACACCTCTCTGAGTATAGTCAGAGAAATTTGTACAGGTCAGGTATGACAATACATTGCTTATGCAGAAATGGTAAAGGACAGGCTAAGCCTGGAGGCTCACGTTAGGGTACAGCCAGGGCGTACCAAGGAAGACTGAAAATACCTCCGACTCAAATCTAGATTCAGTTGTAGTCCAAACAGCATAGCCTGTCAATGAGAAACATAAAACAAAAAAGGCTTCTAGAATTACAGAGATTTCATGTATGATTTTAAGAAGAACATTAGGAACTTGAGCCCAGGAGTGATGGCTAAGAGTTTGAAAAACATGTATAAAAGCCCTGCAATAGATAAGAACAGTCATGACTTGTAAATGAAGGAAGCTGGGGATGTGAGACACAGGTGCAGGGAGAACTCTGGGGACATGCAGTGGGAAGTCCCTAGGATGGCCCCAGTCACTTTGCTCCCTGATGTTCACTCCTTACATAGTCCCCTCTGCTTTAGTATGAGCTGGATTCGTGACTTGCTTCTAGTGATAAGAATATGGCTGAAGCAAGGGGATGCCATTTCCAAGATTAGGTTATAAAAAGACTGTGGCTTCTGTCCTGGGGACTCACTTTTTCACTATCTCCCTCTCATCTTTTAAATCGCTCTTTGTGTGGTAGCAATCTGCCATGTTTTTTTTTTTTTTTTTTTTTTTTTTTTTTATAAGAGGAAGGGCTTTATTTACTAACTGGGAGCTTATGGCATAGAAGAATTTTAAATGGCCGCGCTCCCCGTCTAGCTTGATCTTTCTGTTTTTATTGAAAGTCAAGAAATTCTACCCTACAGGTACCCTTCTCATTGGCCAGTTTGAATCAAGCGGGAGACGCTAGTCTAGCTCCCACAGAATTACAGGATTTTACAGAACTTGGAAATTTCCAAGTTCCAGGAAGTTAAGCTTACAAATTCTTAAGGGCTGAGTGACCATGGAGAGGACCCTGCAAGTGTATCCTTGTGCTCTCCTTGAGAAGACCTGTTCTCCCAGACCTCACCCTTTTCAGGTATCCTCTCTCATTCCCCCTTTTTTTGAGACTCTAATATATTTTAATTTGGGGTTTCAATATCAGCTTGTTTCTGCAGGTGCTGATATTAATTACTTTTTAGCACTGAGGTCTTAAGGACTGTGACTTTTTGGATTCCTTACTGAGGCCTTAGTAGTACCGTGGTGGGGGGCTAATATACATTCCAGTTTTTTACTTTTCCCTGTGACATTTCCTTCCTTTTCCTAAAGTCCAAAAGTCTAATTAAGACAAGTCCCTCAAGGAGTTTCCTCAGGCTTCAGCCGTGTGTTGACCAGCCAGTCCCCGGTATGTGGCTGAAGCAGGGCATGTTGACTATCTTAAAAGTTACCTTTACTTCCCAAGGGCCAGTGAAGTCCTATTCAGCCAGCTGTGATGACTCCAAGTGAGGATTCCTCCCACCTTCACTGCTGTGCGTGTGGTCAGGATGATGGTGGAAAGTCCTCTCTACCTTGGTT
>CAUYON010107087.1:0-33994 GCA_963573935.1 Arctocebus calabarensis
GAACATGAGCTCCTTAAAAGCAAAAACATTTACTATCTTGTTCAAAGTATAATTCCAGCCATAAAAACAATATGCCAGGCAGCGCCTATGGCTCAATGAAGTAGGGCACCAGTCCCATATACCGAAGGTGGCAGGTTCAAATGTGGTCTCAGCTGAACTGCAAAACAGAAAAATAGCCGGGCATTGTGGCGAGCACCTGTAGTCCCAGCTACTCAGGAGACTGAGGCAAGAGAATCGCCTAAGCCCAGGAATTGGAGGTTGCTGTGAGCTGTGATGCCAAAGCACTCTACCGAGGGCAATAAAGTAAGAATCTGTCTCTACAAAAAAAAAAGTGTGATTGTGAAGCAAGGGACATTTGTCTCTGTGAAGACAGGACCTATGAAAGTCCAATAAAGAGTCATGATCAAATTTTTCTAAGTTGAATGTCAGATTGCAGCTCTGTGCATTGCATTTGAGAATTGGCAGGTAACACATTCATGTCGACTGAAAATGAAGTAGCAAATGCACCAAAATATTGATTATTTTTCTGGAAATCAAATAAGGATGCTTTTTCCAAACAACATTGAACACCTAGCATTGCAATGGTAGGTTGAGATGTTAGTGATAATTGCTGTCTCAGGAAGTCACCACAAGCACATGTGACATCTGCTGGTGTCTTTTTGACTATCTGCCCTCAGAAGGTAACACACTAAACGGTGCCCACCACTGTGAAACTGAAGCCAAACACGTGTGCAATAACAAAAGCATACGCATGTTTAAGTGGCATTGTGACATGACATGGTCATCTACAAAGTTCATGCTTGAGAACCACACAATCAAGTGCCCCCCCCCCCCAGAAAAATCACAAAAACATCTCATAATGCTTTAAGTAAGTGTGTAATTTTGTGTTGGGCTGTTTTCATAGCAATCCTGGGCCATATTGCCTGCAGGGTCCAGGTTGAACACCCCTGTTAGATGTTTTAATAGCTTTTGAATTAATTTCATGTATATTTATATGTATAATATGTATATGTATATAAAACAAATATTTTTTGTATTTGTTTATATTTCAACATCATAGGAGCCAGGTCCATCTAAAATTCAAGCCTGGAGAAATCACAGATTAACTTCATAGTACAGGGATAACAGTTAATAGCATCACAAATTTTAAATGCTATTTTTTTCACTTTTTAAAAATCAACTGTAATATTTTTTTCCTTCCGATCAATATTGCATCAGAAATATCCCTTAGTCTTTCCTGTCATTTATGACCCCATCATGCTCTCCTTTTTCTAAATAGCCATGAGTTAAGCTACTCACGTGTGAATAATTTCCTCGATTGACATTGATATGCAGAGATGAACATTTAGAGTGTAGCTATCAGCTTCCTCGTCATTTAGGTTGTCAATTTCATTCATCTTCTCATGAACAGGCCAGTACAAGAAAATAGACCTTTCAAAGATAAACGAGCTCTAGAGACCCCTCATTGTTTTCTCTTCCATTCTCTGTAATTATCACTTCATTTTGTGCATGGGCTTTGGGTACTTAGAATTTGAAAAAGTACGTATTATTATTATAAGAAAAATATCAGCTTTTCAGAACATATTATCAATTAGAAAATTATGATACATATCCATAAATTTAAAAGTATCAGTGGTAAGCTGTAATTTAAGAGGTAGAAAAAATGAGCAATTACTATCCGTTTGGGGATCTTGATTTGTTGTCTTTAAAAAGACAAAATCTGATAAATATGCATCTTAGCATGATTGGAAATAGACTTCTGATAGCAGAAGATGCTGAACAGACAATGTGGGGCATCCAGAAAAACATTGAGTTAAAAATCCTTAACAAAAGGTTCTCAATAAAGGACTGAGATAAATTACAACAATGCATATAATGAAGTCCTATAAAAAGAAATCTTTTTCTTTCTCCCCACATCCACGCCAGCATCTGTAATCTTGAGATTTTGTGATATAGGCCATTCTCACTGGAGTTAGATGGTATCTCAAGGTGGTTTTAATTTGCATCTCTCTAATAATTAAGGATGATTAGCATTTTTTCAAGTGTTTATGGGCCATTTGTCTGTCATCTTTAGAGAAGATTCTATTCATCTCTCTGTACTACAGTTTCTTTGTCCAATCATCCCCTAATGGCATTTAGCTTGATTCCAAATCTTGGCTATTCTGAATGATGCTGCAATTAACATGTGAGTGCAGTTGTATTTTTATTTTTTTAAGTTCAGATTAATATAGGGGACATACGATTTAGTTACATTGTTTGCAATTGTTAGGTAGCATCTGAGGTGTAGTTGTAGAAGTTTTTTGATATGTTAAATTCTTCTCTTTTGAATACATAGCCAGCAGCAAGATTATTGGATCCTAGGGCAGTTCTATTATCAGTTGTTCCAGGAAACTCCATGCTGTTCTCCATTGCAGTTGGACTAATTTACATTACCATCAACAGTTATGGGGGTACCCATCTCTCTACATTCTTGCCAACATTCAGCACTGCCTGTCTTTTGGATAAAAACTATTTTAACTGTGGTAAAATGATATTTAATGGTAGTTTCTATTTGCATTTCTGTGATGACTAAAGATGTTGAATATCTTTTAATAAACCTATTAGTCATTTGTATGTTTTCTTTTGAGAAATGTTTATCCAGCTCCTTTGCCCATTTTTAGTTGGATTATTTGATATCTTCCTACTGAGTTATTAGAATTCTTTATATATTCTAGTTATTAATTTCTTGTCACATAGGTAGTTGGCAAATTTTTTCTTCCATTTTGTGGGTTGTTTCTTCACTTTGTTCATTGTTACCTTTGCTATGTAGAAGCGTTTTAGTTTGATGTGATCCCATTTGTCTAATTTTTCTTTGTTTACTCCCCTTGGATAGGGGGTTCTCAAAATTGGTTTCAGGCTAGACTTGGGGGAATTTTTAAAAGCACTGATGCCCAGGCCATGCTCAGATTAACTACATAAGAACTTTTGAGATGACCCTCAACCACCTATAGTTTTTAAGATTCTTTAGGTAATTCCAATACTCACTAGATGTTAACAACATTGTTTTAGGTGAAGATAAAGAGTAACTTGACAGCCACACTTTTGTTCTTATTTCCTAAAGCAAACATCAGTCCTTTAATAGTTTGACATGACACTGCAAATAAACACCGAATTTATAAAAGTTAAAATGTGGCCCAGGCCAATAATGGCAATTATCTAATAATTAGTTGGTCCTCTAACTTTTTAAAAGAATGAATTTTAAAAAGTAAGCATCTGAATGACTTAAAAAAAAAGGCCTAAAAATATTTTTCCAACAGATTGTCTCTCAAATTAATTAAACTTTTATCAGCATATGGAAGATACAATTTACAGATTCCTTTTCCTTCTGGCTCCATTTCTTACTCATTGTGTTCACACATATTTTTGAGGTGAGAGATTAATTTACAATGGTTCTTCAAACACTTTCTTTCAGTTATTAATGTTTTGATGTTTATTACATTTTTAAGCATTTATTCAATTTTAACAAAGTAGTACAAAATAGTTCTTTCAAATAAGATAAAGGAAGTTAGTAGAAATAACAGTATCTCCATTAGGTCAAATCTGTTCCCTTGCTTTACCGGTAAAATTTTTTAGAAAGAAATCAGTGTACATTACAGATACAAATTATTCATCTGGTAAGTCTTCTATTGATTTTTCATTTTACTCAGCATATTTGTGACATGCTTCTTCACTGGGAACGTCGACATTAGTAAAAATGTTTCAAATTATTTTTTGTAAGAAGCAAAATGCTTATAACTCATGACAAAGCATGTTTTATAAATTGCAAGGAAACTTTTAGCATATTTTTATGCTACCTTTCTCCTCCCAATTTATTTTGAGCATCATTTTTGTGTGTTAGAAATGAGAATTGATTGTAGACTTAAGAATGATTTTCCTTTGCTGTGATCTAGTTGAGAGAGTATGTTCTATATAACCTAGTATAATCACTTGAAAATATAAATAAGAAAAATAGCATTTGTTTTTAATTTCAAGAAAAAAATATTTAAGGAGATTATTCTAAGGTGATTATTGCTTACAATTTGTGAGAGGACGTGAACTGTTTAAGCAATGGTGCTAAGTAGAAATTCATATTAAACCTAGATTAGCCATTTTTTTGTTATTAATTTCTTTATTCATAAGCATTTATTAAACATCTACATTATTCCTGGCCTTCTGTTAGAGATAGGAGGCCCCAAGTTTAAATATAACGAATCTATGCCTTGAGCTTATAAAATAGTAAAATACACTGTATGCTGTTCACCAAACTAATAGGAGAGGAGGATTCACCTATAACATTGTCTGTATACAATCATTTTTAAAATGCAATTACTTATTTAATTTTGTTTGTGTGTGTATAACATGCTTAAAATGCAGTGCAACTTTCATATGTTATCATATTTTGCCTGAATAGGAAATTTTTATGAGATAACTTTTCATATAAAAAGATACTACTTTTAAAAAAAAAATCATTAAAGAAATACCTGCTGTGATTTTAGCAGACTATGGCTGGTTGCATCTTCATTTATCTATAATTTCATCAAGGGCAATAACAATGTCCAAATACAAGAATTATTTTGTGGGTGTTTTTTTTTATCTAGCACATCAGTCAGTATAAGGCAAAAACTGGACATAAAATTGCTTTCTAAGGTTATCTGAGGAAAATATTTTAAAGCACTAATTCAGAAGAAAGATCAAAGCAGCCAGTGGAGACATACTTTGCTAGGATGAAAAGATTTTATAAGCCTATGGAGAAAGTTCAGCGTATTAACACTGAGAGGAAATGAGGGTCAGAGGGTCAGAGGTACAGTTCGTAAACATTTGCTGACAATACAGTTTCACTTGACCATTTTTGGCACAGGAAAGTTCATAGCCCAGGGCAGAATCCAAATGAGGATGAAAGAGTTAAGTCACTTGGTCTCAGTGTCTGCTCAACACAGAAACAATGAGACCTGACATTTTTCTGTGATGGAAGGCTCCCCTGCAGGCTTCAGTGACACCTTGTACATCACACAATGTTGGCCCACCAAGTCCAGATGCAAAATCAACGAGGGGTCTTCAGATGAGCCAAAACGACCACACATACCACTGGTTGCCAAAGAATCTATGTGCTAAAGTGTCAAGATCTTCTGAATTAGAACCTGGTAAGACATCATTTTATAAATGAATTAAAAATACATGGTGACCACAGTGGTTTCAATTTTCAGATCACCTCCTCACCATCTAGCAAATGAGAAATTAAAAGAATAAAAATAACTATAGTTAACACTTATGCAATGAATAACATATACCAGGAACTGTTTAAATTATTTCCATATCTCAATTGATTTAATCCGAAACATAGTCCCATGAATTTAGTACTATTAATAAATGCATTTTATAGATAAAGGTATCATGGCAAAGAAAAGTCTTATTAGGCTAGACTTGCTTATGTTACTCAGCCACTAAGTGGAGGAGCGAGAGTTAAATTTAGGCAGTCTGATTTAAAAGCATGCAATTCACCATTATTCAATGCTGCCTCCCAGACAAAATATAGCCAGCATCAATTTACTTCAGCTTTTAAAATAAATTGTTCACATTTATGACTCAGGTGATTGAATTCAAGAATAATAGTCAAATAAATGTAGTTAGGGGAAAGTACGGAAGAGAGAGCGGATGTAAGAACAAATACATTATTATGTCCTTGAACAGAACAATTTAAATTGTAGAATATTTTTGCTTAATTCTAGAATCCTAGCAAAAAGATGACACATTTCTTAAAATAAATTTCATCTGCGTAGAACTTGAAGAATATGTACTATGTCACAATAGTCAATGATAGAACATTATAACTAAAAGGTTTAGGAATCATTTCCTTGGGGGAAATATATATTTATTTTCTCAATGTTTCTTTAAAAGTCAGCACATCTCAAAGTAGACGAGGATATGTTTGGAGTCAAGAATGACTTCTTCGCTATAATGAAGCATCATTTAGGTACAAATGTAGGGTTTGTCTTCTCCGTATTCTTGATGTGGAAAATTCCTACATTATCTATTCAGTCAAGTGGAAGCGGACAGACCCTGGAATTGTTCTGGCTTCATCTTTTCATCTTTTGTTGTGTCTGCATTAAAGCATTTACCCTTTTGGGGAATTCATATTTTCCATATGTTAAATAGGATCAAAGGATCATTTTATACTTTTCTTGCAGAAGGCTTTGAAATAGATTTTGACACTTTTAAAAGAAAGAGGTTGGAAAACTCATGAGAGTGACATCATTACTAAGGGATTTCAGAAGGATCTAGAGTTGAGGAGCCATTTAAATAATTTCAAGCTTTGCGTTTTTATTTGATTATGCTATATTGGATTATGACATTGCTCAGCTTAAGACATAATAGAAACAGACATTACAAAATATGATTTTTTTTAACCTGTCTGCATGAATTAGCCTTTGAGGCCATCATTCCTGGTGATTTCTGGGGTCTCTTTTTCTGCATCTCCTGGGCATTTGTGTCCTGTTTGTGCAACAGTGTCTTTCAATGGAAATGCAGGTCATTTCCTTCAAAATGTATCATCTATTTTAATTCCTTGCTTATCCCAGATATGTTGCTCAGGACTTTTATGAAAGCCATAATGTAACTTTCTATTCTACCTCCTGTTCCCAAGAGTAACATTCCTGGTAAACACTGCTGTGTGTTGTATTCCAGGACTGGGTGGACGAAAAACAGCTACATACAATTTTATTCCCTCCAGTCATAAATGGAGGTGTAAAGCAAGGTGGTGGGGAATACAAACTTTCTTGCTGGAACGTGGTTTCAGACTTCCTGTGAGTTACATCAATACAATCAGATCCCATCTCAAAAAAAAAAAAAAAAAAAGAGAGAGAGAGAGAGAGAGAAAACCAGATTATAAAAAGATAGAGACTATTGGCTGAAGAAGCGTTAATACAGATGGGGAAAATGGATTTGCATGAAGCAAGAAAGCTTTGATAAAATTAAGTGAGTCATGTACAGAGTGTTTCTTCCCATCGCTTTCTATTTACCACCAGTTGTATTTTCCCTGACCCTACTCTAGACCCAAATAAATGCGTCATATGCTACAAAGTTCCATGCAGGTATGTTTGTGTGTGTTTTTATTTACTACAATTATAAGTTTAATTTTTTTCTTGATGCTTTCTGTTACAATTACCTTCATCTTAAAGTCATTTTGCTATTAGCACATGTAGTCATTCAATTATTAGTCATCAAGTTTATTCTTTTTCAGTTGACCTTGGCCCCTTCTTGTCTTTCTTTTCTTCTAATCTTTCACCTTCATCCTCCTCCCTCCCTCCTTTACTCCTCCTCCTCTCTCTTCCTCTTTCCTTTCCCTTTTTTTTTTTTTTTTAAGGTAGGGCCCTGTCACCTGGGTTAAAGTTCAGTGGTATTGTCATAGTTCTCTGCAACCCAGAAGTCTTGGGCTGGAGTGATTCTCCTGCCTCACCCTCTCAAATACTAGGACAGCAAGTAGGCACCACTCCAGCTAGCCAATCTCTCCCTCTCTTTTTTTCTCTTCCTTCCTCTCTTCTTTCCTCTTTCAATACAAATGCCTTTTTGAATGAGTGCATTAAACTAAGAATTTATATCTGTCCAAAATCTGTTCTAAAACTTTTATATCATACTCATACCAAATTATAACTTTAAAAAGTAGAATTGTTAAGAATTTTTACTTAAATATCCTTTTATGGAATATATAAACTATAGAAACCTTTTTAGTTCAATAGCCTCATCTAAATAACATTCCTAAAATGGAAGTTTTGATTATTTTTCATTTTGTGTACTCTTTGACAATGTTGCTTAGGTGCAATTTGAGAAAACACAAACCAAGGCCAATCCATGGTGATCTCACAGCTGAATGCACGATGAAGTCAGAAGGCCAGGTGGCTGGTCTTGCAAAGCCTTGTGACATTGCTACTTAATAATATTTTTATCAGGATTATGTGGTGTGGGTAAAATATTTTGTGCAGTTTTTCACATTCAATAGGTTAGTGTTGTTTATAGTTATACTATCAATTCTTTTCTTTTTCTCTGTTTTCTATTTTTTCCCCTTTTCTGTAAGGGGAAAAGTAGAAAAATAATGTTTCTTTTTCAACCCAAAGGCATCCTTTTCCTGAACTAATTAATAACAGCAACAACAATTAAGCCAGTTCTTGTGCTCCCATATGAATGAAGATAGTCCACTGAAAACTTTGAAAAATGTGCTCGTTCTTCTTGGTAGTAACGATGGACTAGGGAGGAAAGGATAAGAGAGGCATAAAGACACAAACTCTGTGGGTGGTTACAAGTCATCATGTATCACAAGAATAAGATATTCTTTCTTTCCTTCCTTTCTGCAAGGAAACACATCGAGCAGTCAAATCCATAATGGTTTTATAAGCCATGCTACACATAGAGCAAATTCAAAACATGGAAAATGAAAACATATTACTGTACAGGTGTTCGAGGGGAATTTTATAAAAAGAGATTTGTATGTATAGCACAAATAACTTCATGTAACTCTGAAATTTTTATGCAGTTTCCGTTTTCAGCAGTTTGCAGAGCACCTTCATATTATCTATGAGTTTATATTTAAAATTGCCTTAATCTCAACAAGCTCCTCCCTGACATTTCATCATGACAAATGTCTAATTTAACGCTGTCCCAGGAGCTCACACGTGTTCTCCATGATCCACCCTTCCTGTTCTGTGAGTCAGTCTTGGCAGAACTTATGTGTTTTGCTAATGGCAGTACTTTTACCCAGAAGGCCTTCCCTCCATCTCACACTTATGTCTCTATCAACTTATGTCATTTCTGGGTTATCCCTCTTTTTTTTTTTTTTTAAGTCATACATATGATTTTACTTGTTAGAATCTGTTAATTATAATTTATATTTTTAAATGCTTATCTACTTCGTTTAGATTGTAGGCTTTTCAAGGTAAAGGATCTTATTTTCTACTTCACATGTATCTTTTACATTAATTAGAAGAGAAGTGGTACAATAAATTGATGATTGACCATTATTTCCCAGTTCCTAATATCTCCATATTTGGCACTATTTTCTTTATTCATCTATACATACAGCATTGGCTTTTTATTCATGCAGCAACATGGCAACACAAATATGTGACTAACACTCTTCATATGTACAATATTTGTATTTGAATTTATTTTTTAAATCTTTCTTTTAGAAAGCCTTTTTGTGTTTTGGCATTCTTGCTTATGTGGCCTCTATGAACACAAAAAAAATAATGTTTCTTTTTCAACCAAAGGCATCCTTTTCCTGAACTAATTAGGTCCTCTTAATTATCCTTTGAGACATATCATCCATGTCAGGAATTAAAGAATATTTTGTTCTCATTTATTCTAGCAGGTTCCCCTTCATTAGTTTAATTTTGGATGCATTCTTGCAGTGAAGCTGTTTGATCTTTAGTCATGGTTTATTAAATCTCTCTACTGAAATGCATGATCCCTTCACCTTAAATCATGGTGTGTATCTTTCAAGATCTATTTCATATGCCACTTCCTTCATGACTCTGTTCACAATTCATTTCTCTCTTCTATGAACTTCTTTTGGCACTCTGATTTCAACTGTATCATTGGACATCACATTTAATTTTCTTTCATTCAAACTCATTGAAGTCCTTTTATTTTTCAAATACTGGAATATGACATGTAGACACAAAGATGAATGAGAATGCTACAAACTACTGGGGGAGACACAAAATGATGTAGTGGGTTTAGAAATAAAATAATACAAAATAAAGTAAAGGAGGCCAGAGGAGGGGACATTTTTCAGAATCTGGGCCCCAGAGAAGTCTGCCCAGTTAAGCTGATATCTATGTCAAGTCTTTAGAAATGTGTGGGGAGTAGGAGAAGGTGATTGAAATTTATCAGATGGTGGGGAGTGCTGAGTTTTAATGAGTTAGGGCACCACCGAGGGCAGAGATTTACATGTACTCTGTGTCTGCTTTGTTTTGTTTTGAAAATATGAAGTATGAGTTGAGAGTGGGAAGAAATAAGGTTGAAATGGACAGGACCAATCTTAGAAGGTTTTCTATGCCACCAAAAGGGATTAGACATTTTCTAAGGATTGTAAAGATATTAAGTTTTTTAGCAGAGGAATGATATGGTCAGAATTGAATTTTTAATAAATTATTTTTGAACTTGTACAAAGAATGGCTTTGAGGATGCAAGATTGTAGATAGAAAGGCTAGTTAGAAGGTTGTTACAGAAGTCTAGGGGATAGAAGATTATTGCCTAACTTATGATATCAATAGTAATAATGGAGGGAAAATTTTGTGAGATACATACCCAAGTCTGAAGGACTTGATTTATTGTCCAGAAGATGAAGAAGAGAAAGAAATTAAGGGCACCTCCCAGGTTTTTAGATTTATGTAAAGTAGGTATTCAGTATTCAGTTTGCAAGGCAAACATAGGATGGAAGTGGAGAGAGACAGAGAAAGAAAGAGAAAAAATGCACAATGTAGACATTTAACCCAGGATTCCAGGCTTATTTATGAAATAGTCATGAGAGTGGATTAAATAATTGGAAAAGAGACATTCTAGAGCCCAGTTTACTCTCCATTATACTCTGCTTTTTTTGAGTGGTGTTGGAGTAGTAGCTACTAAAATGTGAAGTTTATTTAGGAAAACATTAAAATTGAATTTACTGACATATATTTATGAGACCTACAGTAGCAGTCAGGTGTGACTGAGTTTACAGCCTGATCCATGCAGGGATGGTTTCCAGGAACACTCTTATCCTGCCATGGTGACATTAATGACAAAGTACCTTATTCAATGTCTTAAGTTTAAAATGCTTTTCAGGCTCGGTGCCTGTAGCTCAGTGGTTAAGGTGCCAGCCACATACACTCAGCAGGTGGGTTCAAACCTGGCCTGGGCCTGCTAAACAACAATGACAACTGCAACAAAAAATTAGCCAGGTTTTATGGTGGGCACCTATAGTCCCAGCTACTTGGGAGGCTGAGGCAAAAGAATCTCTTGAGCCCAAGAGTTTGAGGTTGCTGTGAGCTGTAACACCACAGCACTCTACCGAGACAGTGAGACTCTGTCTCAAAAAAAAAAAAAATGTTTTTCAGTCTAGTCATTGTGCAAGAAAACTTATAGCCCAGCTGTAAAAGAAAGTTGATAAAAATGTCTCCACATTTTAAATAAGCTACCTTATTTATGCAACATTAATAATAATGAATTATGAATCTGAAAGAAACTCTCCTAAAGTATCAGTAATAAAAAAAATTTCATCAAAAATTTCAGATTAAAGACTAAAAGATGCCATTCCCTCTCTACAAAACAGCCATCAAATCATTGAATTAGGAACAGGTGATCATAGGGTGTAGCTGTAAATGTTTTAAAAAATCATAAAAAAATTACTAAGTAGTAAGTTAATAAAAATATTTGTTATTTTAATGCACTTACATAAGGTAGTTTTGAATAGCTTTTTAATATTGGTAATTTGTTGTGCATTTATCTTTTTATTTAATGCGATACTTACCTTGGTACTTATTTTTATACTTCTAAGTCATACTGTTTTTCTTAAAGCGAGCTCGTGATGTTCTCTGGTCCCAAAAACCTGGATTTGCTCTTATAGTCACTTAAATTGAGGAAGGATGGATCTATGAAGCGAGAGTGATGGAGTAAGTGTCAACAGGAGACTGAAGACTCCCAGGAGTATGGCTAGACTGCAGTGAAGAAGTCTGAGATTTAGACACCAACAGCATAGGTTGACCTTGCTTATGAACAAGACATGCCTCTCTTCTCATGGGAAGAAAGATCAGAGTTGTTGACGGTCTGGGTCACGAAGACTTTTACATCATGCTCACTTGTTTGTGTTCCTGGAAGGGGGATTGACTCTTTCTTGTACATTCCCTGCATCTAACACTGTGCATTACACACAGCAATGTATGTTTATGAATTGATTGGGGACACTTTAATTGATAGCTGGAATTTCATTGCTTCCATGCTTTATTTCCTTGTAAATTTTTAAAACATCATTCAACAATAGACACATTTTCCTTTTGAACACAGAATTCATGTTTTTAATCTTCTTTCTCTCTTCCTTTTATTTTATCTTGTAACTGTGATTTCACTATTTTTTCATATATAAATAATTCCTTTGTTTTCTAGAATTGGACCGCATAAAATATGTAATACAGCCTCACTATACGAATGGAGTGCTTAATTTAAAAAAAAAAAATTTTTTTTGCACCATGACTGAGAACTTGGCACAGAATAAAACACAGAGAAAAGTCTAGCTCCCTCTCTTGAGACTTTTCACTTCATTGCATTGTGTCTACTGTGCCCAAGTAGAGTTGGGCCTCGAGCCAAGGGTTGTCACCTGTGCTGCCTAAGACCAGGCTAGGTATGACCTCTTTTATCCCCGAGAGCATATGGAGCTCTGTCTACCTTGTAACAGTACTGCAAATAACACTGTCCTCTGCCCTCAACCCTTTCTTGCATCAATCTTTTTTTTTTCTTTTTGATCCACTTAGTTAAATAGGTAAACGTTGGAGAAAAAAAGAGAAATGCTCAGCTACAGGAGATTAGAGAGGAATCGTTATGAATGATGACAGGTCCAAGATGTTTTCTGGTGTAAGTAGCTAATGTACCAGAATGTGGATTTGGCTTTTAGTCTTTTGGTCTAAGAATTGTGAAGTCTACCCATTCTGCACAGTAGCAGGACTTAGGGAGTGAAAGGAAACTATATTGTATTGTTAGCTTGAATTTAAACTTTTTAAAATAAAGACACCTTATGGTTTGGGGCAGGAGTAGCACTCATTTTATAATATAACATATTATGCTTAGAATTACTATGTGGAATTAGCATTTAATACTAATCTGTGACAAAAAGTTTCTATCACCTTGTGTTATTTAACTATGCTGTTTAATTAAATTGATTAATCAGTTTTGGGGGGATTGTTGGGATGGAGCCAAGCAAAAGGTTAAACTGACCATTTACCTCATTTTTTTAGACAGTTGATATATATATTTAATTACATTAAATGCTTTGCACATTGTACAGTTATGGGACACACTCTCAGATACCCTGTTAGTTTGTCTTAGTTGTAGACAAGACCTGTTATCAAAGTGAAGTTCTGGTACAGATTTCCCTTGTGAGTGAGATTGGACCAGAAGATCAATAATGTTGTCTTCAGAGTTTGAGTTTGGGTTCTTCTGTAAACTAAATTAGGTATATTCCTGATCCTACAATGTAGATCTTCTGAGCTTGTAGCCTTAGATTTGTCCTCACATCTATTGCAATGAAAAGTGATGATTTGTTATAAGAACATTCATTATATTGAATTCATTATATTCTAATTTTATTATACTTATCAAGTAAGCAAATAAATGTGAAATACACTTTATAAGTAATATAATGACTCCAACCAGTCTGTCTGTGAGGTATAACTTATTAACTTCATTCAGGAATAGGAAAGTTTGGTTTTAAAAATGTAGATAACTTGTCAAAAATCACAGCTAGTAGGTAATGCAGAGTTATTATTCCATACAAATCAGTAAAAGAATAATATTGAAAGTTTTATAGCATTATGATTCAAGACAAGGGTAGGTGGATTTCAATGTCAATGATTGCTTTGAAGAGCCCCCAAACTCTCCTCTTTCAGTACCCAGAGCTGTGCAGGCCTGATTCACATTTCATCGAGGCAGAATCCAAAAAGCCAAATTATTAACAAACAGATATGTAACTCTATGTATGTTCTGACTATATTCACAATAATACTCTTTACTCTTAAGAATCTTGGAAAAAACAATTTATAACTGTATTATGTATTTACAAAAAGACATACTCATAAGGCATATACATTCGGGAAGAGGATCAATTCTCCTTTGCTAAGGTGTTATTTGTAGAGAGAATGAATTAAAAAAAAAAAAAAAACTGAAGAAAGACCAAGAAGGAAATTGTGGATGTGTTGAAGATCATAGAACTTGAGGAAGAAAAGTTAGATAAGTGAAACACTTAAAGCTTTTAGTCTAAAATAGCCATGCTTTCATTTCTGATTGACAAACTGTGTTACACATATGAACATGCTTAGTTTATTCACCAGTAAACTGTGGGGCCAAGTCTCCATTCTTTTCCTTTTAAGTTGTTGACAACGTATGTTCTAACTCATGTATTGATATTACATTTTAAAACTTAGGGACAAGTGTATACTCCTAATTTTGCAGTCTGTATGGAACTTAGAAGTGTTGACCAGAGAAGCAAAGTTTGTCTGACTCCAAAACCCACTGAAATCCATATAAGTTAGAATTAAAGTCATTATAAACTATCTTGTGCTGAATTTAAAGAATATTTATTTTGGATACAACTATAAGTTGTTAAACTGACAATTTTCAGGGGAAAATGGAAATCTCTAACTCATTAATTTTGCAAAAGAATGAACTTGGATGATCAGTCTATAGAATTAAAAAACAAACAAACAAACCTTTGGGAAGCATCATAAATTATGATGTTAAACTGTGGCTGGATTCTAAAGCAAATCCAGGTTACCCAGGCATAAAAGACAGCAGCAGTTGGCAAACACTGCGTTATTTATTTTCTGGATAAGCCATCCATCAAACTCTTCTTTCCTCACTAAAATGAACTCAAGCACCATAGAGAAAAAGGAACTGGTAGTGATGGAGTGTAACACTGGGAACATTTTTTCTGAACTTGAGTAAAATCAAGTGAAAATCAAAGTCCTCTGTAAATTAACAGTTTGTTTGCTTGTCTAAACCAAGTAAGAGGAAGATGTTTATCTGGTTTCTAAGTAGAGAAAAGTGGCTATTGAAATGTGTTACGCCCTGTTTGATGAGCCTGTCAAGGGACGTCTCCAAATCCTTGCCATAACACACAGCAGTTTAAACCTCAGTCATAAAAAATGGCAGCTCTTATCTTGAAAATGCCAATTCTATCAAATCTCATATGAAGTATAAAAATGGGTAGAGAAACATTAGATTAAAGGTACTCGAGCCAAATGATTAATAGTAGATATTTTTTCCAATGTCTGGAGTAGGCCATGCAATTTCTCTTCTAACTTTCACCCACTAATTATAGCACCATTGGTGTATGACAGCTACTACAATTATTATTATAATATTTGCTTAATTGTAATTTTATATTTTCCTTATTCCTTCCATATTTATTAATTGGAATTCTTCAGTATAGGAAATGTCTCCTTTTCCACCATTTATTTGTGTATTTAATTATTTAGATGAGCAGAAATTATAGATTTTATGTTATTCTATGGGTTACAATACAATCATATTGGGGGCTCTGTATTTCAAACTGTAATAATATCAAAATTTTGTGTGTATGTTTTAAAGATTCTCTTCTCTACCACGACTGCTTTTGTCTCTTTGGCTTGGTGCAACAGAAGAAATGGTCTATTTATTCTATTCTTCTTTTTACTTTTTTCCTTTGATTTTTCCTTCTCAGTCCCTCCAAAAGCCCTTTCGAAATTCTGTCTCTAATATTCTGTCATCTTTTATTTAAACATTTATCTTTTCTCACCTTCGCTCCCCTAGTTTTGTTTTTCTCAATTATTCTCCTCCCTGCATTTCTATTTACTTTCTATACAGAAGCAGAAATAGTCTACCCAGTATGAACAAAGATAAATTGCCTCTTCCCATCTTTTAAAATAGTCCATTCATTCTTTAACTTTCAGGATGAATATGAGCAAATTAAAGAAGTCGTTCCTCCATTTTGGCCATCAATTTTCAAGTCACTGGGTAAGGTGACTGCTAATGACACTGGTAATGGGTTATATTTCTTCTTGTTCTATTATTAAGGTTGACTTCAGAGAAGAATTGACAATGCTTTTTGAACAATGACTGATTCCATTAATCTTTGAACTAAAAATATTTTAAAACTACGCATTTTTTTCTGCATGAAAATTGAAGCAAAATTCTGTCCTTTGTATTTCTGTATGACAGTCACTTAAATTGCCCATATGGTCTTATAGTTAAATCAACATCAAATATATAAATTTTCCCTACTCTAACTAGAGGTTACAAATCTGATCTTCTTTTTCAGATGCATCGAAATGTATGCTCATGGCATGTGTTTTATTGTGGTTGTAGAAGACAAATCTTAAAAGAAGAACAAAACCATAAACTGATTCTCTCTCTCTCTCAGCAATTTTTAACCAAAGATTCATCAGAAAATTTTTTCCTATTGTGAATTTTTGCTAAAATATATATCTTTACAAGATGAGAAATGAGAATTATACATCAGTGAGATAGCAACAAGCCAAACCAAACCTAATTAATCTAATTTCATCTGCATTCTCTTTTTAAAGAGTAGGCTTAGATCTTTGAAATTCTGAATAGTTCATTATATTCAAAAATAATAAGTAGAAAGCAAAGACCTTTCAAATGAATGACATTAGGAACATATTAGTGGATAATTTTAAAAGTCTGAATGTCATTTCAAAATTGATTTCAAAGGTAAAATTCAATTCATGTTTATTTTATTTAAAAATTCCATCAATGTAAAAAAAAACCCTGGGGCCATCTATTTAAATGTTAACAACCCAAAAAATATCATATTCAAGATACTCTTCCATTAACAATGTCTCTGTAATTACAATTAAAAACCATTTTCATACTTGACAGTAAAAATAAGAAATATCAAAGAGTAACCTAACAAACACAAAAGATTTATGGGAGAGCAAGGAAAGTGTAGTTTATAAACTAATAAATAGATATATGGATGTCCTAATCCATGGATACAGAGAAATAATACGGCAAATTTGTGGTAGCTACCTCAACTTCACCTACATATTTCAACACATTCTAATCAAATTTTTTTAAAATGGTATTACTTGAACTTGACAAAATGATCCTGGAATGTTCCATGTAAGAGAACACAAAGGTACACAATTAATTTGAATGAAGGAACAGCAAATGCAAAGGGCAAGACTTGGCTATTGACTTAGAAGCTGTATTTTAATGACACGATAGTTAACACCTCCAGTCTATCCCTATCTTACATATTTCTGTAAGAAATGGGTATTTTGACACATGTTGGGATGCTCTGCATTCAAATATATGATAATATGGCATGTGTGCAATAAATTATTTCAGAACTTGCTTCGTATTCCCCACCAGTATTAAAGGATGTGTCACTATTAAGAGAGAAAGTGCTTGAAAATTGTCTATTGCTTTGAGTAGTATGGACATTTTAATAACATTGATTCTTCCCAGTCATGAGCATGGTATGTTTTTCCATTTGTTAACATTTTCAGTTGTTTCTTTTCTTAGTTTCCTAGTTCTCTTTATAGAGATCTTTCACATCCTATGTTAGGTAAATTCCCAAATATTTCATCTTCGCCACTACTGTGAATGGAACAGAGTCCTTGACTGTTTTTTCAGCTTAACTATTGTTGATATATATAAGGGCTACAGATTCATGAGTGTTGATTTTGTAACCTGAGACACTGCTGTATTCCTTGATCACTTCTAAGAGTTTTGTAGTAGAATCCCTGGTGTTTTCCAGGTGTACAAATATACCATCTGTGAAGAGTGAAAGTTTGATCTCTTCTGACCCTATGTGGATACCCTTGATTACCTTTTCTTCCCTAATTGCACTGTCTGTACTTCCACATTGCTGGTGGGAATGCAAACTAATATGTTCCTTTTGGAAAGATGTTTGGAGAATACTTAGAGATCTAACAATAGACCTGCCATTTGATCCTATGATTCCTCTACTAGTTATATATTCAGAAGACCAAAAATCACATTACAATAAAGATATTTGTACCAGAATGTTTATTGCAGCCAAATTCATAATTGCCAAGTCATGGAAGAAGCCCAAGTGCCCATTGATCCATAAATGGATTAATAAATTGTGGTATATGTATACCATGAATTATTATGCAGCCTTAAAGAAAGATGGGGACTTTACCTCTTTCATGTTTACATGGATGGAGCTGGAACAGATTCTTCTTAGCAAAGTATCTCAAGAATGGAAGAAAAAGTATCCAATGTACTCAGCCCTAGAATGAAACTAATTTCATTGGAATTATATTATGAAAGCTATAACCTAATTATAGCACAAGAATATGGGGAAAGGATCTGGGGGGGAAGGGCGGGGGATGGGTGGAGGGAAGGTAAAAATGAAAATATCTGCCAATTCCCCAATTGTGTGCTATTGGAGACCCCAATTAAACAATCAGTTCATTTGGACCATGCAACTATGTGCTAAAAGAAAGTCCACAAGACTGTATATAGGTGATTACTCAAGAAGGGCTGCTTTTCTATCCACTTCTTATTTCTATGTCCTGGTATTTTCTTGGATTTCAGTGGATTTAACCATTCTCTCCTCCTAAGTGTACTTGGTGAAAACTTTGATCTCTAGAAATTGTATCTGTAATTCATAGACTTTCTGCTATATTAACAATGGATAGACTTTCTAGTTTGCTTCCTCTTGATATGCTAAAAATTACCTGAATTTTATCCGTTATTCCACTTTTGATTTTCCCCCTATTTAAAATATAGTTTTCTGGGGGAGATATTATATATTATTTGTTCTCTTTTTCTTTGTGCTATTGATTCATTAATCCAACAAATGTTTATTAGCAGAAATGACACTTTCTAGAGGAAAATGAATATTTGAATTTGCTTGGTCTATACTCACATTTACCACCATAACTGCTGATTACCAGGTTTTTGAGGCATGTCAAATTATAGAAATTTCTTTTCACTGATTGTTTTATTTATTTTTTATTTTTTTTTAAAGGTAGTCATCCATAGTAGTTGGTACTTAGGTCATAAGGGATCATGTTTCAAATTATTGCCAGAAAATTTTCCTATCCCTTAGAAAACATGACACCCTTTATGAGCCAAGAAATTTTATGTATGGCAGAGATGGCCATACCCATATTTGGGTCCTAGTTCTGCCACTAGCAGAGATGACCCTTAGGGAAGCTGCTTAATCTCATGAGGTCTAACTTTCCTATTTTTAATAAACAACAATGCCTGACTCTATGTCTTAGAATTTTGAGAAATAAATGACATAAATTGTTTAAAACTGGCACACAATTTTTTAAAAAGGTATCCAAAATGATAATATTAAAAGGCTAAAGATTAACACAAATATAAGTAGTATTTAGTTTCAGAAAGTTTCCTTTCTCTATAAGAGATATAACATTACTTTTAAAGGCATCTTCTCAGACATCCTTTTTACTTTACATCTTAAAAATCAGATCTAGGATTTGAGATTAGACTTAGATTGAAGAGCTGGTTCTCTTAGCAAAATGTTGTCCTCCTTACTCATTTACCCAAAAAGCATTTATTAAATACTCATCATCTCCAGGGGTCTATGTTCTGTGCTTTGTATCCCAAATTCATGGTGTAGTGGTATGTAGACTTATAAACCAATTATTAAAAACAAAATAAAGCTTATTATAAGAGTCTATGCTGAGTACTAGGGGAAATACTAAGAAGCAGGCAATTAACTTCACCTTGCAAAAGCAGAGGAAGTAGCCTTTAAGGTGAATCAGAAGTCATATGCAAAAGGCACGTAGAAATAAAGGAGAGATAAGGTTCAAGAGGGGGCACAGCACGATGGGAGAATTATGTTTGCTTTATGTGCAAAAACTGGGCCCCCATGGAAGTGTGGCAGGAGTAGAGATTGACAATAGCCAACATAGAGCTAATGACTTTGTTTCCTTTCTCAAAGATGATAGGGAGCAATTGTAAAGTTTTAAATAATTAGAAATTGTTAAAATAACATTCCATATCTCACCTCACATTTTCCACAAGTACCTATTGAGTGCCTTTTTTGCACAGCTGTTTTGCTGATGAAAAGTAGAGCCCTTAGTCAAGTGGAGGAGCAGGTAAGTGTGTACACTACCATGCCGGGAGACATCCAGTGTGCAACAGAGGAAAATAGAAGGTGCTTTCTAAGAAGCATAAAAAAGGCTAAGAAGAATATGTTCCAGCTTGCATTGATTTAATAAAAAAAAAAAAAAAAAGGCACCTAACCAAGTCTTGGCAAGGTCAAGGAAAGAGCTCCAGAAAATGTGTTTTATAAACTAAGTCTTAAAGGATCAGCATAATAAAATGTCAAGGAAGTGTATGCAGAAGAAAAATGCACTAGGCAGAGAAAGTAGTATATAAAACTTATTTTACCAAGGCAAGAGAGAACATAGGAATGCAGAGCACCAAAAAGAGTTCAGTATGCTAATGCTTACAGTGAAAAGTTGGAAATGGTAAGAGACTAGACTTAAGAGAAAGAGATGGAATCACTGAGCCATGTTTTGGAGTTCCAATTTTATTCTGAAGGCAATGGTATCTCAAAAGAGTTTATGCAGAGAAGTAACATAATCTTATTTGTACCTTAGAAGAACACTCTGGCTACATGTACAGAAGGGCTTGAGGGGTAAAGCTGGAGATGAGGAAATCAGATATAAGGTGCAGCAATCATTCTGGCAAAAAAAAAATGAGTATATAAAATAAGATAGTGGTTGTGGTATAGTTTGTAGAGATGCTGGGAGGTAGAATTGGTTGGACTTGGTAATGTGAGAAGTAAAAGATGAGGAGAAGTTAAGCAGAACATCAAGTTTTCTGGCTCGGTAGCCCAATGACTGACTCTATTTTGATAAGGAATTCAGAAGGAATAATTGTACTTTGGAAGAAATGATCAATTCAGTTTTAAACGTGCTAAATTGGAAGAAACATTCCTATGGCGTATTTAAACAAGATAGATACATAGGAAGGAGGTGACACTCCTTGAAAGGAAATATAAATTTGGGATTTACCAGCAAAGAGGGAGTCATGGGAGACTTTGGAATGTTGGAGATTGTGCTAGGCAGAGGAAATAGAATTAAAGGAAAATAGGGATGAAGGTGGAACTTGGGAAATATTGGCATTTATGGAAGTGGAAAATGGAGGGCCATATAATGGCTTGGCAGAAGCAGGCAGGGAGGCAGGAAGAAAACCAAAAGAGACTTTTATATTCACCCCCGAAGGAGTAATAAAAAGAGAAAGAGGTCAATACTATCATGAGTCACAAACAGTCAAAAATAAGGCCTAAAAAATTTCATTTTAGATAGCTAAGGAAATGACCATTAGCTAAGGAAATGTCAAGAATAAAGCTCAGAAAAAATCAGTTATCGAACTGATGTATGTGTGCAAGCAAGAGATAAAGAAATATGGGCTTACTCCATGTAATGAGGTATTGTCACAGGACGGGTTTGGGCATTTGAGGGGGGATTACAGATGACAATGTTGCTTCAAGATAAGGGACAAAGAAGGAAATATTTAGGGAGAAGAGAGATAGTTTAGTTAGGGATTTGTTGAATTCAAGAACCATACAGATCTTCAAGTACAGCAAAATACAACCACCATGAATCAAAAAAAAAAAAAAAAAAAGAAAGAAAATCTTCAGTCTAATGTCAGGAATAGAGAACTCCAACAGAGAATCACCAGTTATCCCCGTGGGTAAGGATATAATGCAGAGTAAGAAGAGAGGGACCAGGAGAAGATCCCAAGGACATCAGCTAGACGGGAAGGGCAGGGGCTCCCAGAGAAGCATCCACTGAGATAGAAGAAAAACTAAGAGAACCAGGTTTTTCAAACTAAGCAAGATAAGAAAATCCACAGTACCAAGAGCTAAAGAAAGCTTCAATTACATGAGTTTATTCTGCTGGACAGACTCATGGAGATCAGTTCTTATCTTAGTTATTCGTGGAATGATATTACAAAGAATAAATACTCCTGTAAATACTCAAGATTTGGAATAATAAATAATAGATCCTTTATAAAGAGGATGTATGCAAACATCAGTACAAAATGCATATGAGTACCTCTGACAGAACACTAAGACTATAGCTTTGATAAAGTTCATTGTCAGAGAATGATTCTTTAACAACATGTTGAGTAAAAGCACTAGAGTAACCAATTGATAGGCAGAGTGCATAGATGTACTCTGTAAGGGTAAAGAAAGTATGTGAAGAAAGCACAGTATGAAATGTATGAAATTTTATGTGAACAGTGTCTAATCCATATGGATTTAGTTTTTGCTGCTTGTTGAAGACACAGTATGTTAGAATCTATCATCCTCTTTTAATGACCATTTTAAATATTAGAAATACCATTGGATCTTGAAAAAATCCATTTTAATGACCATTTTAAATATTTGAAATACCATTGGATCTTGAAAAAAATAATATTTTAATGACAATTGGCAACATTCTGGCTAGATATAATTTCAAAGTAGACACTCGGGAAGAAGTTGAAAATGTTTAATAAACAGCCTTTAGTAAGGAGAACTATATATTGTAAGTTATGTAAAAAAAAATAGAAATAAGCTAAGAAACTGGTCCAAAAAAATGAAAGTACTCAAACCTACATTAGTAAGATACTTTGGTAGAACCCCTATTAAATTACATAATGGTTGTATTAATGGAAAGTACATTAACCGTAATATAGGCTTGTGTTCATCCATGCATAAGTAGCTTTCCTTCATGTATTTGCTAATTTGAATGTTTTCATATATAATTAAATTGGTAGTTCTAATAAGATAAATGCTACATGCTAAGTGCTAGGTTGATTGCTAAATACAAATGATTGTGATGTACAATGACTGCAATGAAAATTACGTATATCCCAATGCACTGCATCTATTCCCCAGAATAATATTCCATTTGTATCATGTCCTACAGCTCACCCCTACCCCACATTTCTGGCCTGTCTTTGTGCTAAAAAACATAGGATTGTTTGCTGTTCAAGAAGTCCTCATATTAACAATTCAGACAGCCTGAAATTACTTGCTGTCCAGAGCAACCTGTTTACAGGTAACAGAAACAATGATAAACAATAATGAAATGTTTGTCCTTCTAAACTAAAGTTCTGAACTGATGGCTAGTTTAGTGGCCAGAAAAATTATATTTTGGCTTTAGACTATTATAAAATGCCATCTGTAAATTCAATAATCAAAACAGAACCTCTAACCTGGAAAGTAAATTTCAGGGGTTCCTTTTTGCCACATTCTAATCTAATAGAGTAGCCATGACTTCATATTTATTAACATCCCTATCATCATTTTAATACACTACTTTATCTTTCCAGGAGAGTGCATAGAGTACAACAAAAGCCGTATTTTACAAGCAAATTTTAAATGCCTTTTAATGATGATTCACTGTGCTCTATTACAGACTTCTCATCAATATCACCATCCTGCAGGCATGCATTAAAGCTGCAAATCATTTCTTGCGTGGTGCTCCTATTGTCAGGATCCAAATGCAGTATATACATAACTCAGAGATCTGTGTTAAGCACCTCCCTATGCAATGGATATATTCTGATTTCTGCAAACTAGAAGCAATGCCAATTAGGCCAGAGATAGATCTGAGTACCCTTGATTGGAAAACATGGCTGAGTTTCTCTCTATCCCGAATGAAAAAGAGTAGGCAGATGCTCCTTCAGTTCAGAGCACCGCCCACCCTCACAAAATAACCATGACTTGAACATCTGTCTAGGTTTCTAAAATTTGCAAATTGTTTGATTATTTAAGTCTTCCTTTCCCCAGTAAGTGTTAATCAGCATTCCTGCTGGTGGGCCTTAGGGTTGTTACTGTGGAACTTATAAATGATTTTAAAGATGTGGCTAAGATAAAAGGGGACACCTGTGGATGAGTTCTTTCCATTGTCATTAGCATAAACCCTTACAGGCCAATTCCTGCAACATTGTGATAAACTGCTAGATATAGAAATGCTTGATACAAAACACATTGGGAAGGCTTAAATTATTCTGGGTCTTTAGCATATTTTCACGTTGTTATTAAGAATGTTAGAAAAAATTTAATCATTGCCTGATTATAGCGATGTTAGGAGTAATGAAATCCTTGTCTTATTACATATGGATTCATTCAGAGCCTCATTATTTATTTGGCAAGCATTAAGCATCAAATCAATTTAGTCAGATACTCGAAAATGGGAAATTCAAGATGAAAGTTAAAATGAAGATTAAGAGGTAAAATTAAAACTATTTATTTCTAGCAGGCACAGAGCAATTTGCTTCGCAAAGAGACCCATCTCAAGAGAGTTTAAGTAGGAAGAACAAATGGTAGAATCCATCCTGAAGTAGGAAACTTAAAATGAAGAAGACTTGGCAAAGCATTCTCTACTTACATTTGCCTAGGTAAAATGACATAGGAAGAGAGGGTGATAACTTTGATTTGTAGCTATGAAATATACTCTGTGCTTTAATGACACTGATTATTATTGGAACAGTTTCCATTTCCAGCTCAATAGAAATGGGAAGAAGGGAAGTACATGATAATCACTTGGGAATTTGTAGTTTCATTTTGTATATGAAGATGTACGGACATTAGTAGGATCCAATAAATGTATTGAGTGGTTTTTTTATTAATAGTTTGGATTTAAGTAGTAGTGGCCATATCAACAGCAATGCATTTTCACTTTGCAATGGACATGGGAAAGTATTCCACCCACAATAAATTGAGGCTGAAGATCATGCCATTGTAAGTATGATCTGGCTCTTCCTCGTAAGAAAATTTCCTAATGCATTGATCTATAACAATAATTACTGGATTGGCCACAGGAAGCTGATCAAGCTCCTTGCATAATGGGGAATAATTGCCAATGAAATTATAGGGCAGACTTAGGGAGAAAATAACTTTTTCCTTTGGGGCATAGAGATAATTAGAAGAAGCATCAAGTCTATTGTGGGGGAGCATTTGGATTTGTTACTCTGCTTCTTAAATATCAGATAGCAATCCCTATGATATCAGAGAGGCCAAAAGAGGCTGGGAGAAGAAACTGGACTTGATTTTAGTCTTTCTACATAAGGCATATGCTAACATTTAGACTGAATGTTGAAAGCCCTTCTTTTTGTTTCTCACTGATCAGAACACTAACTATTAGAAGTGAACACTATGTTTACTACCAAAAGGGATACTGTTTAGGCCAGGAACAGAAGGATATATATTTTGTATTATGAAATGGAACCCCCAAAACCCCCAAGAAATTGGAAATGAAATATTCTCACTGGGTCATGCATGGTGTTAGAAGCTTTACATGTAGCATTTCATGTGATCCAGCCAAAGATCCTTCAAGGCTGAGGAAGATTCCAGTTTAATAGATAAAACAGATTAAGGCAGATTATGTCACTACTCCATGTCATAGTTGTTGGATATGATTGGCCTGGATTTAAAATTATTTTACTAATTCTGAAGCATAAGCTTATGAAAAATTGCACTCTTGGTTTATCCAATGTATAACATCAGGTAAAAATAGCCTCCTCCTCTCAAAAGCCCCATTCTTTTTTTCTCTGGGTTTCTAGCCGGCCAGCTACAGAGGTTGTTGGAGACCACCTCAGGCCAAACGTCTTATGTGAAGTGCCTCCAAATTCAATAAACAGTCATTTAATTTAGTTATTTTAATCTAGTCATTTAAGTGGTGAATGTGACTTTAGTTTCAGTCAGTAATGGATCAATTTGTCCCCATCAGAATATATTTATTTTAATACTTAGCTGTTACTAGTCACCTCCTTAAGTTAAGAGGAGAGTAGACAGAAAATCCTTTTAAAAAAATCTCTTTTTTCTCATTTGTGTTTGTTTGAAGATATTTTATTTTAAAAAGATATTAACATAAAGAGAGAGAACTACTATGATCTTTTCTCTGGTAACCATCAGGTAATATTATCACCTATTGTTATTCCCTTTTCAGGAAAAGAACTGTTGGTATTTTAATCCATTGATCATTACTAATCTCTTTATCATATCAAGTTTTGCTTTGTTTACATTCTGGCTAATAACACACAGCTGCCAAAGTACAATCAAATATGTGATACTCAGGAGTATTGGAAATACTTTCATCTCTTCGTGGGAGTCAGCTCATATTCTCAATGTCTTTGTAATTCTTTCGTTCTTAGCAAATATAAAGTTCCTTTAAAATTTTTTAACAGCCTGATATTTCATGAATTTAAATTTCCTCATGTAATTAAGATTATGATGGGCTACTGTGATAAATATTTTCTATCCTAGATGGCCATCAAAGCCAAGTCAATTTTTTTTTATTTTAATGAAGATTCTTTGCGAAGAAAACCTATCCCATTGTTGTGCATCTTGGAAGAACCCTTCTAAGCAACACAAGGAAATAGGGCCATGGATGGATCGGAGGGGAAAAATAGAATATAGTATCTCTCTAAGTATTAATTGGGGGAACACATTAATATACAGAAAATAGCATTATAAAACACAGAGGTTAACATGAGAGTTGAACATTTTGAGACCAGGAGACCCTCGTGAACAGACTTTAAAAAGGCCAATTACAGATGCATATTTAGGTTCAGATTATAAAAATTTGGAGGAGATGTTAGTAATTTTGCACTTGTTCAAAATTAAGGACTGTCAGAGGACTGAATGCATATGAAGTAAAGGCAGGGAAGGGGGATAGGATGTGCTCACACCAATAAAGTAATTTGGACTACTTGAATGAAGAATGTTCAAGGAAGAGAAAACAGTAGGGGAAGAGGTTATGGTGGTGTCTGCAAAAAGAGAATCATAATCCCATAAAATCTGTGTGGGATGAAGTGCTGCAGCAGAATGAAAGAATAGCATGTACTCTGTCCATCACTAGGAGAAAAGGAATAAAAAAGAAAGGCTCACACTTCCGTTTTCAAAAATGTTGCTTTCATATGGGAATCATTTATTTTTCTCCTCATTTTGAAAGGTGTACTAGGTCTTGTGCTAATAGAAATAAAAACAAGTCATGTAGAGCTCTCACTACCTTTTTGGGGGTGGAGGGTCCATTAATGGGCAAAGGGGTTACATTTCCTGCTGTGGAAATGAATTTCCTGAATCTCATTGTGCTCCTTCATCTACTCAGCTAAGTGACTCATCAAGCTAAACTATAGAATTTTATATATGTTGATTTATAAACCATCAAATGTCTACACTTCTGGATTACCCATACTCAGGTGAGGAAATATGAAAAAAAGAAAATATTAGTGATGATTTATATCCAAATACCATATCTATCTAAAATGTTATAGTGTTTTGGAAGATTATGTCAACATCACCTTCAGAGTGCCATATCATTTCCATATTCATGAAACCTGGTGGAGAATACATAACAGAGATGAACTTCCCTGCCTATACATTTGTAAAGGAGAATAGTCTGCTGAATACATTTCATCAATGTAAAGCAAGATATAACTTCTCACATCCTATAATATCTCTTTTTAAGCCCCATTTACTTAACCAGTTAGTGTCTTGTTTCTCCATTCTCCTTTACAGAAAATCCTCTTACATTCTGTCTTCAGTTCCTTTCATATATTCTCATTTTTTTCACTTTATGATTATAAAATAAAACACATGTATATGAAGATACATAAATAAATTTATAATTATTGTAAATTAAACATTAACCATCCCACTAAACATCCTCTAGGTTAAGAAAAATATCTGGAGGGTGGAGCAAGATGGTGGCCGAGTAACAGCTTCCTTGCGGCTGGGCATGGTGAGACTGGGAAGAGAGGACCTGGCAGGATCTGCCCAGAAACTTCCCTTTGGGGACACAGGGAGACAGCGTGAGGCTTCTGGACACCCTGAGGAAGGCTAAAGCAGCAGAGATTGGGCAAGGGGTTGCATCTGTTCCTTCAGTCTGATCCTGTCGGCGGCTGTGGGTGGGGCAACAGTGGGATTGCAGGCTAGAAAGGACTTGCCTGTGAGCTGTTTGGGTTTCTTTTGGACTTGGCACTCAGTTGAATTGCCTTGGGAAAACTTGGGCAGGAGTGCAGGGGTTTTTGAGTGTTGTCTGGGGCCCCAGACTGGGCCACTAAGCCAGACGGAGCTGCCAGTGTTTGGTGCTGAGCTGTGTGAAGCCACTGTGGGAGAACTGCCCTGGTAAGCTCCACCCTCAGGGTCGCAGAACAGGTATTGGGCGGGAGCGAGTAATCTAGTGACTGAGCAGCCTAAAGGCAGGGACTGAGATGCCTTGCAGCCTTAGCCCTCAGGGTCATAGGGTGAGACCAGTTTTGGCACACTGGGTAAGTGGATAGCCAGTTAAGAAGTGAGCCCAGCCATAGCACTTTCCTGGGAAAGCTTCTGCTTAACCCAAGTTAGCAAATTAAACTGTCTTCTAAGCAGGCTGAGAAGGATTTAAGCTCTCCACCCTGCAGGGTTTGAGAAATCATTAGAAATACAGGGGTCACTCTCTACAAAGATCCAGTAACAATAGAGTGATTCTGCCAGGGTCTGATCTGGGAGAGACACCTCCCCAACTCTGAGGATGATCATAGGCAACAGTGAAAAATAATCATGAGGTGGAATCAACAGAAAAACTCTGGCAATATGAATAACCAGAGTAGATAAACTCCCCCAAGGAATGACAAGGTAGATGAAGCACAAGATCTCTTGCATAAGCAAATGGCTGAGATGTCAGAAGTTGAATTCAGAGTCTGGATAGCAACTAAGATCAGCTCAATGGAGGAAAAGATGGAATTAGAATTTCAAGCAGTAATCCAAAAGATGACCAAAAAAATGTCTCAAGAACTGAACAAGAGAAAAGAGGAAATGGCCAAAGATTTTGACACACTGAGACAAGAAGTTGTAGCCCTCAAAGATCTGAGAAATACAATAGAATCCCTCAGTACCAGAATGGAGCAAGCAGAAGAAAGGATCTCTGAAATTGAAAATAGAGACTTCGAACTTCCCAAATGCTCAAAGAGATAGAGAAATGGAAGGCAAAAACAGATCATTCTCTCAGACAGTTCTGGGATAACGCGAAGAAAACCAATTATTCGCCTTATAGGGATACCTGAAAATGATGAAGTGGCATCACGAGGCACAGAATCTCTTCTTTATGAGATTATGAAAGAGAACTTCCCAGACAAGCCAAGAGATTCTGAAATTCAGAAAGCAGACAGTTTTAGGACCCCAGCATGACCCAACCAAATAAGACATCCTCCAGGCACATCATAATTAAGTTCACGAAAGTTAACATGAAAGAGGAAATTCGGAAAGCAGTCAGATGTAAGAAATCCATTACCTACAAGGGGAAGAACATTAGAATAACTGCAGACCTCTCTGATCAAACCTTTCAAGCTAGAAGAGAATGGTCATCGACTTTTAACCTCCAAAAACAAAAGAACTTTCAACCCAGGATCCTGTATCCAGCTAAATTGAATTTCATCTATGATGGAGAAATTAAATACTTCAACAATATCTACATGCCGAAGAAATTTGCTATAACTAAGCCAGCTCTCCAGGATATTCTCAGACCTATCCTCCACAATGACCAGTGCAAACCTCCACCACAAAAGTAAACCCACCCAGAAACTATCTATCAAATTTCATTTTCCACCATGATGAAAGGACTAAAAATGCCCACTGGACTTTATAAAGATTTATCATTATTTTCAATTAATGTGAATGGTTTAAATTGTCCTCTAAAGAGGCATAGGTTGGGTGACTGGATACAAAAACTTGGGGAGGGAAGGGGAGGGAGAGGGTGGGAGGAGATAAAACAAAGGGTGAGATCACACTTGTGGTACATATTTGAAGGGTTCAGAGAAAACTTCTATATATGGATCAAAAATGTTTTCACATAGTAAATGAGAAAATCTGATGAATGTTATGTCAATCAGGTTGATGAAAATATCTCAGATTGTATGTGAAGCCCACACACTGTACCCCATGATTGAATTAATGTACACAGCTATGATTTAATAAAAAAAAAGCTAATCATAGACAAGTATGGTTAAATGAATAATAAGTCCACTGAATAAAGTTCATTAACAAAATAAAAAAAAAAATTCCAGCATTCTCTCATAGACAATGTATTTGAAGTATGACTGTCTATACACTATTTTGGGTCTACTAAATGGAGGAAGTGGACATAAAATGCTTCTAGGAAGCCATCTTGAAGGTCCTCTCATACATCATTTTTTAATGAATCATTCATGTTTGCCTTATTGACTGGTAAGAGTTTTTTATGTATATATTAAGACAATTACATCATTTTAAAAGGCTACCTCTTCACTTATATTAAGAATTATTATATAATGGATTATCTAATTCAGTACACACCCACAAGCATTAACCCTATTCTTAAGGACATTTTAACCCCCAGACTTTTACTCTGTATGTAGGGGTGAAAGTAGTATAATTCCATAGCCATATCACAGTTTCTTCATGTAGGCTTCTCTACCTTCATATGCCATCAAAGGTCTGTGCTAAATACCTTAAAAACTTACCCAGTTACAAATGTGAATTTCCACATAAGTTTTGAGTTCCCCTCAAATTTTATATGATTAAGTTTGAAACTAATTATGAAAAGCAATGTGGAACACTGAGAAACAAAACTTTAAAAGCTCTAATAGGAGAGTTTGAGTCTAGCTTGTTATAATAGAATTGTTTCCTCTCTCTCAATATTAAAATGAAAGTCATTATCCATGAACATCCTAATCTCCCAGGCCAACTAAATAAAAAAACTTGTTAAATCTTAAAGAAGTTATATAATATATTAATCTTGTTAGTGGTCTCTCTGACAGGAGACTACTTTTAATTACCTCTGAAAATCTTATTCTGTCAAAAAACAAATCATATAAGATACTACCAGCCGAGTGGTTCCCGGGTGCCTCGGTGCTACTGCAGCTGATGGAGGCCCAAGTGGTAGCGGCGTTTGAGCCCATCAGCATAGGCATCACCATCAGGGCAGCGTCCATCCTCACAAGCTACCTATCCTACAGGGCCATCTACTGCAGCTTTGCTGAGTGCTGCCATGAGGAGCAGCTGTTCAATACCTCAGCCCTCCAACTGGATTTGGAGGATAAACTGTTTGGACAGCATGTGGCCACAGAAGTGATTCTCAAGGCACTGACTGGCTTCAGGAACAACAAAAATCCTAAGAAACCACTGACCTTTTCCTTTCATGGTGGGGCACACACAAGAGTTTTGTTAGCCAAATTGTGGCTGAAAATCTTGACCTATTTGGGTTAACTCTGCACTTCCCTCATGAGCAGAAGATAAAACCGTACCAGAGCAAGAACTTGAACCCAAATTGCTCAACTGCATGGTAGCCACCTTCTTTGATGAATGAAAGCACCTAGCATTCACCACAGAGCACTTGGTGTGAGGAGCAGTTACAGAAATGGATTAGTGCTAATGTGAGTGCTTATGCAAACTCTGTTTTCATATTTACAAGATGTATAAATTGCACCCTGAGATCATTGATGTAATCAAACCATTTCTAGACTCCTACAAGGGGTGGATGGAGTGTCTTACTGCAAAGCCATCTTCATCTTCCTCAATAATGCAAGTATAGACCTGATAACTAATATAGCTCTTGACTTTTGGTGAGCAGAAAGAAAGAGGGAGAACATTCAGGTGAAGGACCTGGAACCTGTGCTGTGTGTCAGGGTCTTCAATAATAAACACAGTGACCTGTGGCACAGTGGACTGATCAACAGAAACCTCATTGATTACTTCATCTCCTTCCTGCCCCTGGGGTTCATACACATGAAAATGTGTGTGAGAGCTGAAATGAAGTCCCAAGGCTATGCCATAGATGAAGATGTTGTGACAAGAGTGGCAGAGGAACTTTACCCCCAAAGATGAGAAAATCTACTCAGACAAAGATAACAAGACTGCAATCATGGCTAGATTTCCACGAAGCTCTTACCCAGATGGGTTAAGAGGCACCTGGGAGACTCAGCACACCAGGTGCCTCGCCTTTTAGAAACACTTTAAAGACCTCTTCACGGTTTTGCACATTTGCACATGTTAACTTTTGGGATAGAGCTGTTTCCGGGAATTGAAACATGAAAATATGGTCATTTGTCCCACCCGTCTGTTGTTTTGCAATGTCCTGGCAGTTCAGCTCTTTGCAGTTGAAGATGAACTTTTAAAACTCCCTTCTCACTTACCATTACTCACCTTGACAAAAGTGCCTGAAGGCAGCTGTGCCAAGGAGACCAGGGGATCCTTTGTGACCCACGGTGCCCACATCTCAGAAGCACCTGTCAAGACTAAAGGGGCAGCTGAGGAGTGTTCGCCTGCTGAAAACATTCTTCAGCTGTTGAGTTTTCTTTGCAAAGAGAGCCTTTGCTGACTTGAAGAATTTTCAGTTAGGGTTGGTGATGCCTGTAGGCCCAGCTGGCATCTACGTGGGGGTGTGGCTCTGCATGCTGAGCACTCTTGACCTGGCTGAACTGTGTTCATGTCGGGTAGGGGTGCCCTCTGAGGCTTCTGTAGCAGACGGGACAGATGGGCCCCTTCCTTCTATCTGTTCTGACTGCTGATTACAACCCATGGGGTCCTTGCCCATCACTAATAGCCTTCCTTGTACCACATCTTATCCTGAACCTCCCCAGCTGTATCATACAGCCAATCAGAACAAGACCATTGGCTTTGGAGTTGAGTCCTGGGTTCCCATGGTGAGGTGTTTGTTACACTTTGTGGGTGGATGAGGCTCTCACTTGACTACACAGAACTTTTTGAAGTCTGTGGGACACACCCATTGTCCATGATTGACACCTATCCAGACTGAGGGGACAGCTTACAGATTCTGCATTGCCAAAGAAGTAGGACTATTGAACCCTAGAAATGCTAGAGTTTTTCAAAGACATGTATTTTTTTAAGAAAACTTCTGACTCTCAGACAAGAGAAATATAGTTTAAAATATGGGAAGAACACCAAATGGAATAATTATTTATTCCTTTCTCAGGTACTCTTATATAGTATGGATTTTTATTGTTGAATATGTGGCAACATATGGTCATAATCATGGATCATACAAGGTAGGTCTGAAGTTGTAGCAGGTATTGGATGTCACCTGATAAGGACAACCTTTGCGGCAGTGCCACACTGGACCACCCTGATCACTGGGAAGTAAGACTTAGATGCCATCTAGTGTGACTCATTCTGTGTCTTTCCTGTAGTTACAGTGCATCTGCAGACACATCACTAGAACCATGTAGCATGCTCACATGTAAAATTTGGGAGTATGCGTCTATGACATGGAACTGCCTTATAGGGTATTACACTTAGTCTTTTGAAAATGCCAAGGAAAGGCTTAAAATTTTAGTAAATATTCTCAAATTGAAGCTAAGTTACATTTCTTTTTTAACCTTTCGGATATCTGGTCAAGGAGATATCCAACAGAGGAGACAAGACTTTCTCTGTTTACAATGACATAAGTAAACCCAACACACGCTGGCCACCTTTAGATTGCCATTACTGAGTGCAGATTAGCCAAGGCCTACCCTCCCACACCCTTTGTAAAATGTGGAAAAGAGTTTGAATAGACCTGGATACAAAATAGTAAAGCCTACATTTTGTGGGGGAAAAAATCATATTTTGCTAATCATAGCCAGAAATTGGAAGAATGTAATAGCAAAAATCTATTTATGGGATTTTCTTGTTTATTATGTGAAAACATATGTGTTCGCATTTAGTAAGTTTCACCTGACCTTTCTAAGCTTATGTTGAACAGTTGGATGAAAATATTTCAGATTGTATATGAAGCCCGCACACTGTACCCCATGATTGCACTAATGTACACAGCTGTGATTCAATAAAAAAAATTGAAAAAAGAAAAAAAAATGTATTTAAACTTTAAAAGCAAGTGATTGTAACATTAAAATGAAGCTCATCAATTCTGTAGCAGAATACCTTTTCCCCAAGGAAAGAAAAAAAAAATTAGGAAGTTCTATTCAAATAATTTATAAGAGAAAATTTTTCTGTGAAAAAAATTTTTTAAGTATTAAAAGTATTGTGTTGGGGCAGCTCCTGTGGCTCAGCGAGTAGGGTGCCGGCCCCATATACCAAAGGTGGCGGGTTCAAGCCCAGCCTCAGCCAAACTGCAAAACAAAAAAATAGCCGGGCGCTGTGGCGGGCGCCTGTAGTCCCAGCTACTAGGGAGGCTGAGGCAAGAGAATCGCTTAAGCCCAAGAGCTGGAGGTTGCTGTGAGCAGTGTGACGCCAAGGCACTCTACCCAGGGC